>JASSUY010003298.1:0-47669 GCA_032466535.1 Forpus xanthops | reverse complement strand
CTCATAGCAGCCTTCCAGTATCTGAAGGGGGCCTATAGGGATGCTGGGGAGGGACTTTTCATTAGGGACTGTACTGATAGGATGGGGGTAATGGGTTCAGATTTCAGCAGCAGAAGTTTAGATTGGATCTGAGGAAGAAATTATTTACTGTAAGGGTGGTGAGGCACTGGAATGGATTGCCCAGGGAGTTTGTGAATGCTCCATCCCTGGTGGTGTTCGGGGGGGTTGGAACTAGATGGTGTTAAGGGCCTTTCCAACCCTGACTATTCTATGGTTCTATTCTATGAAGGATCTCATTGAACTGATGTGGTTATACAAAACAGTAACAGAGAGAACTTACGGGTTAATACACCTATAATACGTTGTAAAACCCAACAATTTATGCATGCAGATTTGAAATATCCAACATACATTCCAGAGGATACTTGTAACAAAAACCCTATTCGCACTCTCCGTAACCTCTTCTTCCCGTGAGCTCCACCCCACTGTTCAGTTGAAGCCTCTTTTCATCACATCATGATTAATACTAGGTGCTAAAAGCAAATTAGTGATAACTGCTTGCCATGACAGCTATTGTGCAAGCGCTTGCCAATGGCTGTGCTAGTTCTTTCCTGCTCTTACCTGCAGCAGCTTTCGTGTTTTAATCATGGGCCCCTAGCAGAAATTGTCAATTAGGTTGTGCCTTGTGGTTGTCTTTGAATAAATGTTCTTTATCAGATAGATTTAGTGCTTTGCTACTCTATTCCCCTGGTTTCTATGTGCAATATACCTTCCATATACACTAAAATGAAGTATCTTCCTGGGAAAAAAAAAAATCTATCCAATCACACACGAGACAAAGTGGTTACTCTGCTGAACTCAAGAAAGAAATGAGAGGGCTTGATGAATGCCTTGAGGCCAAAACAATGATTCTGTTGCTTTCTCTTGGAGAAAGCAAAAGAAAAAGGTGGAAAATCTCAGTTATTTCAATTTAAACAGTACAGAGGATTTTGTTAAAAGAGGCAGAGTCACTACTTTTATTGTGTCTACGTTTGATCAGTGTTTATTCAACAGTTTTGTCCCAAGTGGGCTAAGGGAAACTTGGATCTTCTGTGTAACTGGTTACAAACTATTGGTAAACAGGGCAGGATATGTGAGGACACAAGGGTGGGTTGTTCCACTGACTCAGGAGATCTCTGGGTGATGCTGGAAGCAAACACAGCTCAGCTGTGCTTCAGAGGATGATTGCATAGGCAGAAACTTGCTAGTCTTAAAAATCACAGACGATTTACACATAATTGTTGGACTTGAGTGGGCTGTGAGAAGGAAAGACGATAGAGTCTGGAGTTTGGGTATGTCTAAGAAAATTCTAGTCTGAGACGGGGAGGGACAGAACATCATTTTGCATCAAACTTGGAAATTTTGTGGGTTTCTGATTCTTTCTGTCAAAGTTTCTTAGTTATCTTCTATAGTGGTGTCAACTCTATGTGTAAGATGCTCATATACTGCAGCAAGTGAATGAGGGAAGGCATCCTCCTTGAAGGGAGTATGCTGGGTACCAACAGGGCATTGAGACAAGTTCAGGATCACACAGCACTCCATGATGCTGGCCTGCGATATGGTCACATAAGCCATAGGAGACACAAGGAGGATTGCCCTTATGAGTCTAGAGGTGAGACTAATGACTGGACAGTGTGGCGGAAATGTTCATAAGAATGGTTTTCTCTTTGGTTTTGTTGATTTTTTTTTTTTTTTGTTTTGTTGGTGTTTATTATTTTTCTTTCTTCATTCCACCAAAATAGTAAAAAAAAAAAAAAAAAAAGAAAAAAAAATGGGGGAAAAAGTGCAATAAACCAACAAAAACATAGGAAAAAGTTTATCTCATAGTTCAGCAGTTGTCCTACCTGGCTGTGAATGTACACGTCTGTGAGATGCCAACTGAAAACATGACTTTGGGGGTTAGAGATGGACAATAGGATTTGTTGTGCTTGGCATGCTCCAACATGCGCTCTCTATGAGGGCTTATGGCTGGAGGAGGCAAAAGGAAAAGGGGTTATTTGTTAACCATGTTATGAATGGGTATAATTAGGTGCCTTGCCAAAGTTGACATGAAAATCCTCTGTCAAAAAAGAGTGATAGTCCAGTCTGGTGGAGAAAAGCCTGCTGCAGCAATTGCAGTTACCCTTCCTCTTCTAACTAGTGCTTTCCAGCTAAGACCTCTACTCCAGGGCCATGGGCTTCTGGTTTTACCTCTAGTAACACAGTGAATGACTGAGGAAAAGGTGCTTGGGCAAAAAGCATTAGAAACTCTAAGCTTCCAACCATGGACAGTATGTGCAATAAATGCCTCATCACTGGCAATTGCTTCAAAGGTCCATCTGAGGTTGTGTGTGTTTTAGTGGCTTTACTGTAAATCAGTGAATTTTTTAACTTCAGAATAGAAAAGTCTCCTGTGCAATGCAAACTCCTGCAGTTTTGCACTGAATAAAATGGAGGCAGCATTCGCCTGTGCTTTCCCTGCAATTACGGAACAACTCCGGTGTTTTCTTTGGATTTCTGTTGTTGTTACGAAACGCAACAGGCTGACGGCTTGTTGTTAAAAGCATTTGTGTTTCCATCGATGCAGATGCCAGCCTGTTTAGGTGAATTTACTAAGTCCCTAGGTGTACATTCTTGTATTATTGCTGTCTCTGGGCCGTGCTGAGCATTTTAATTCTCTGAAAGGAACCTCTGTTTCCCTTTCATCTCTTCATTAGCTCTTTCATCATAAGAACATGAATTTAAATATATATATGTCTTAAAATTGTGTGTAATAAAGATGTTTTTAGCATTCCAATTTGTTGAGCTGTGCTTTTAAAGTAGCACGGCTCTCACAGCCATAAACCGGCACAATTATTTTTGTGTTGTATTGCTTTGTACCCTGAGGTTCCATTTAAAGCAAAGCAGAGTTGTGTTTATAGGCAGTATTGAAAGCGATGTATATGGATCTTGATGTCAAGCATATTTTATTGAAGTAAGATTAGATGACAGGTTCTGCACTACTGAAGTGAAATCAGAATGAGATTTTGTACCAAGCTGCACATTGTTGAATCAAAACTAAAGTAATACTCAGCTGTGTTGTTATCTTTAAAAGGGACCACCAAAAAAGCCACAAAGATGAACTTTATAGCTATGTTTAAGTAAATATTCTGAGCTTTTTTGGACATGTTAGTAAATTGCAGCTCATGCTCGTGTTATCCCAGCCAGGTCATTGGTCTGAGGGGAATTTATGTAGATATATCAGATATCTAAAGGTCTCGGTTTCCAGTTATATAGTGTGCAGGTATGCTTGGATTAAATCTTTGCAAGTAGAACTAATTTCCTTTCTACATAAAATCACTGCATTAAGTACATCTCAGATAAAAAGCCCTTTTTATATGAGTTCTTCATCTATTTTGGTAATGCTCTGGAAGCAGGCTGTCAAGGTTTGTGGTTTATTTGGTTTGGTTTCTTTTTCTCAGAAGGAATAGGCTTAAATTCAATCTGTTTTAAAGTCAAATGCCTGGGATTGGATCTAGCTAATATCTGCAGTACAAGAAGGAAAATAGAAAATTAACCAAACTGTGGATTTTCTTTCTGTGTACAGTTCTTGCATTGTGCTGGGAAAGGATCCCATAGGAAACATAGTTTTGGTTTCAAATTTGCATTTTGAATCATAGGCGGGATCCATTCCTGAATAATAGAGGGGGCTCCCAAGTTACAAGCTTAATTAGACTGTACTTCAGGATGTAAACGAATTGCTTCTTAACGGATAGTCAAGTTAAACCTCTTGCTTTAGTGTTTTATGATGAACTGCTCTCCAGGACCACCTGTAGGTTGCAGAGGCACTAAAATTTCTATAGTGGTACAGTATTAGTGTCTGGAAAATGCAGTTACTTGAAGGCTTTTGAAGCTCTGAAGTAGTATGACTCAAACTTCTTAGGGTACTATTGCAAGAATCTATGTAAGGGAACACCAGGTTCCTATTTTACTGCCAGTTCTGCATGCTCAGCCTGGGCTCTGAATGTCAAGCTGGAATTTTTTAATCATCACTGGTGTTATTACATTTCTCATTTCTCCCTCCCATGAGACTGTAATCTGAGCAATATATGATTTAATAAATATAGATGATTTAAAATCCCAGCTGCTTTACTCCATCCAGTCATGATTTAGCCACTACCTGGTATGTGGCACCACAGTATCTTTGCCCTTTTATGTTTTGGCTGTTTCCTTTCCAGGCTTTTGCTGCTTTTCCATTGAAATATTGTGTGCAGTTCTGGTGTCCTCAACATAAAAAGGACATGGAACTGTTGGAACAAGTGCAGAGGAGGGCCACGAGGATGATCAGGGGACTGGAGCACCTCCCTATGAAGACAGGATGAGAGAGTTGGGGCTGTTCATCCTGGAGAAGAGAAGGCTGCGTGGAAACCTCATAGCAGCCTTCCAGTATCTGATGGAGGCCTATGAGGATGCTGGAAATGGACTCTTCATTATGAACTGTAGTGATAGGACAAGGGATAATGGACTTAAACTTAAACAGGGGAAGCTTAGATGGATACAAAGAGGAAGTTCTTTACTGTAACGGTGGTGAGGCACTGGAATGGGTTTCCCAGGGAAGTTGTGAATGCTCCATTCCTGGCAGTGTTCAAGGCCAAGTTGGACAGAGCCTTGGGTGGCATGGATTAGTGGGAGGTTGTTATGTCAGCGGGGTTGGAACTAGATGATCTTAAGGTCCTTTCCAGCCCCAATCTATTCTATGATTCTATGAAAATAAGTTTCATACAATAGGGTTCAACACATTGCTAAGGTACTTCAAATGAGTGGTCACTATCCCTTAGTGGTCTTTTTAATGGCACCTGCAGACCTGTTAAAGTCTCTAGAAACCTGCCCCTTTCTGATGGCTATCCTCACCCTAGATATTCAGTGTGCCATTATACAGACCACAGTTCTATATGACGAGATTTTTGGTACCAGTTCTGGCTAGAAGAACCCGCCTCCTGTCCCTCATTTCTCTCTACTCCTGCTCTGCACCCTGCTGTTCTAACACAGCCATCAGCACAGCTGTTAGTCCAAGCCAGGGAATGAAATAGGATAAAGAAAATAAAGGTGAGGAGGAGGCTTTATTTTTAATCTAAATCAGTTCCTGATCTGATCTGATGCACTTCACACCCTCACAAGCAATTTTCAGGGACTAGGCAATAGAAGATATGGTCAGGGAAAGAAACTACCTACACTGTCATTGCAGTATCAGGAAACTATATTCTTGTTTTGTGCTTTAACAGCTGGACAACAGAGTAAGCATGACAGGAGATACAGACAGACAACTTACTCCACCCCAGTACGTTGCTAGCTTGGTTAAATCCCCCTAAAATGCCCATTGTATTTTCTCACCTCTGACTATCCTAAACCATCCTAAGCTTTTAAAGTTATCAGTGTCAGATGGATTCAAAATCAAATTGGAATATTCAGTACCTTCTTAACCACTCATTTAGGTAAGACAGCTAGCAAACATCCAATACTCACTTTGCCAGTGATGTAGTGCATTAAGAAACTCATTTGCAAACTGTCTTACAACTGCTTTTATTAACCTCCACAGAATTCAGTCTCTTTCCTGTGCTGTAAAACTGAAAAGTACAACTCTGCAATAAAGGGTTTATATTTTGTTACCACCCTCTTAAGCTGTTAAAAAATAGTGAATACCTTTGCATGCCCCTGCTCATTGCAGGAGGTGGACAAGATGACCTTTGAAGGTCCCTTCCAACCCAAACCATTCTATGATTCTATGACTAAAATAAAATTAATTTTAGATATCATCTATTAACTCATCTTAATTGCACAAAAGTATTTGCAAACATCTGATCAATCAACTGTTACTCTAATAATCTCAGAGAACATCTCTCTCCCAGTACAATACTTCATGGAAAATTGCACATGCAGTTTGAAAGGTCCATTCTCCTGGGCTTTAGGTATTTGGCTGCTTTTCTGTAAATGCTGGCACTAGTGTTTTGGTAGCGCTCAAAGCAAGGCAGATTGTGACTCCGTGGATTAGCTCTAATTAACTTTCAGAGTTGCAGCAATGTGGCCTGGCATGAGGCAATGTAATAACTTGGGCATGCAGGCTGAACACCTGCAAGAAGGAGTTTCTTGAGCAAAGCATTAGTATTTTCAGAGTAGGAAGACTGAGCACAACCAACCACCTGAGCAATCCCTGTGACTTAAAAGCAATGGCTATCACTAATGCTCTATTTCTGAAGCATCTTTTTTTTTTAGGTCATCCCTAAAACTGGGATTTCAGGTCATCTTTAATCTTCTGAATGAGTATTGGTAATAATAAACTCTATAGGAGTAATAACCCTTTATATTCATATCTATTTTTACCCATAGATACAATGGACTAGAATTTTCTTACATTATACTTTCATTGTAAAGCTCCAGAAAACCTTTTTTATCCACAAAATCTTTGCGCAATGGCATCTGTGTAAGTGTCAAATCATCAAAAAACAGACCCTGATAACACTTTTATTGTTGTGTGTGTTAATGGAATATAAATGAAAACTGAAGAAATCTTTCTGCTTCATTTTGATATACCAGTGCCAAAGATAGCTCATAAACCCTGTATTTTAACTTTGCTGTAAGTAATTTTCCATTCCCCCACTATTGTTTCCTGGTAATATTGGTAGCACAAATTACGCAATTTTATCATAAGTCTGCTAGATAACCTGACCTATGCAGCTATCACAGTGCGGGCAATAGGGAGTCAAGAGCTCCTGGCTGCTTACAAGTCAGTGCTTATTCTGGCCAATCAAAATTTAGCCACAGTGTATTTATAAACAGTGTCGAAACAGCCATCATTAAAAAAAGAGATTTTAACATGGGCTTTCCAAACAATCAGATTCAGTCTCCATTTTGAAAGTCACATTTTAATTCCACAGGACCTTAAGGAATACCTTCTAGAAGTGAGAAAAAGCAATAACATATAAATTTTATACTAATTATCCACCTGCACTTTTGTTTTCTATCCCAACAATTTGAGAAAAGAATTTAATGTACCAAAATTTAGCACAGGAGATATTTGGCCTTTAGCATGATTAGGGTATTCTATTTGAGTAACGGTCCTTGAAACTAGAATGTTGTGTACTACTGACAGCCAGATCTTCAGATAGCATAACCTGGCATAACTCCATTGATTCAGTAATACGGATCATAAACCGTCTGAGCAAAAAATGTATAATTTTATGCTTGGAATGTGCCACTTACATTGTGGGTGTTATTGTAATTCATCTGGCTAAAACCTGCTAATAGCTGAAAACTGAGCCCTTCCAGGAAAACATGAAACCAGCTTCTAAAGTAAAGAAGAATCCAAACGGTAAATCACCAGAAAAAAGAAAAAAAAAAAAAAACACATAGATTATTACAACAATTTCAGCAAGTTCAGCATTGATATTTTCAGTCTATGATAGCGTTCACGCCTCCCTTTTCATTAACATGTAGAGCTACATGCTAGCGCAGGTATTTTCATATGACAGAAGAGAATAATCAGGAATCATGCACTGAGCCACCAAAAAGGGGAGAAGGCTGAGCAGGAGTCCAACAATAGGAACTCTATGAGCAGTACAAGGACAGATTTTGACCTTCACAGATTTAAAAAATGGGTGGGAAAGGAAAAAGGATGCACTGCAAGAAGACAATCCAGGAGGCCAAATCTGTTCAGTAAAACTGAATAATTGCTCATCTAATTCAAAACTGAGCAAGCTGTAAATTGATCCTGCAGTAGGAAACCGATCAAGTGGTTAAAAAAAACAGGAGGGGGAAAGGTTTCACAATTGCAACTGGATGCTTTCTCATTTTCCCATTTTGCAGAAAAACAGGAGAATTTTAAACTGAACCCACAGGAATAAATGCTACCATTTGCTCTCTAAGCAGATTCAGTTCTGACTGCCTGCTCTTATTAACCAGCTTGTCACCAGAAAATGTTCCTTATTAAGTTGTCCAAGTAAGAAATCATTATTATAATAATGTTTCTCTGTTTCTCTTCATTTGAAATTATTGTACCCAGACTGGCATTGTATTTTCTAGACTTTGTACTTTAAGTGCAAACATCAGGTATTTTCATTACAAAACTGTTATACTGACACTAATGTCATTAATTCAGTTTTCCTACCACCAGCTTTGCTGTTTATCAGTGAACATCCAACACCCGCTTCGTGACCAGAGTGGTCATGTTAGAGTTAATACAGGGAAGTCAAATGGAGAGGCAATAAGAGAGCTTTTGATAGCAAAAGAATTTAGAGTTAACTATTATAATTTCAGAACACACAGAGGGAAATGGTCTATCTTGCTAGAGCTAGCAATGTTTATTGTACAAGCACTTTGAGATTAGTTATATTAATGATCTGTAACACATTTTCAACTCTCTACAAGGAAAGACAGCAAACTATAAAAAGATAATGGAGGCACGGGAAAGTGTCACCCAAAGCCAGAACAGAATTGAAGGATCTAAAGAAAGAAACTGAATCAAACTTAGCGATGAAGGTATCAAAACTGAGACAAGACTATAAAGGTATTTGCTATGGCTTCATGCTTTACTCTGGTATACTAATGCTGACAAACTTGAAAGAGTACTTCAGTGTCTATTTCAAAACAATATTCTCACTCATTGTATTGCTCTTCTGCTTACATTGAAAACTCAGTTACACCTTTTAATGGCAACTGAGCTGTGTACTTCCAGGGTACTCCCAAACTAGATGAATTTTTTTATGATTAAGAGAGGGAACACTGACAGAATAGCAGTTTCAGGAGGCATTACATTCTCTAAAAGACAATGTGATTCCTAAGAGAGAGGAGGAAGGGGAAACATGAAGCACATTCTGTTGCAATTTCAGGAACTAGCACTCTCCTTGGAAAACAGCTTTTGTAGCATGCTCAGAGATAATCCTTCTTTCTGTCATCTGTCCAGAAGTACTCATTCTCCTTCCTGGTGACTTCGTTAAATACTGTTCCTTCTTAATAAATTTATACCACCTAAGCAAACTTATCCCTTAGACAGCATCTATCAAATGCACACTCTGTATAACAGATGGGGAAATGAATAAAAGTTTATCTCTATGGTTTGTTTAAAAAAAGGCAAATCTTTTCCCTCTTTCCTAACCCCCAATCATATAAATACACAGTAAGATAAAGAACATTTAAACAACTTAACAGATCACTTTCAGATCTTTGTTCTGAATGATCAAGTTCAGGAGTGTTTGGGTTGAAATCAGTTCCAATACTCCTGAAATTACTTACATCTTTGACACAACCATGTAACTGTAAACAAAGCTAGAAAATTGCCTTTTAAAAAGACATGGATACATGCAGCAAAAAAAGTCCCCAAACCATATTACCACACATTATTTCTCATGATTTGATGATGCATAGTATTAAGTAAATACACAAAAAATATGGCGAGACACACAGATATTGGGCTATTTTGCTCTATTTACAGAAATCTCAAACCAGAGAATTCTTTATTTTAGTAAGAAAAAGCAATAAGGAGAAAATAAAAACATCAGGAACGTATTTATTTTGCTGAGATTGATTTTACAGAATATTCAAAAACTTCAGATCAATGGCACAAAAAGTAGTATTTTTAAACTAGTACATTTCTCAAAGAATAACTTAACTGCTTTTAACTCCTAATTACTAAGCTTACGATTTATCCATACTCTATCATATCTTACTCTATTCAGAACACTACAGGACATTTTTCTGATTCCTCTAAAATAATAAGCAGCAGTATCTCAATTTAAAACTGGGGTCTTTACACCCATTTCATATTTTGTAATGTTTGACTTCTATTTTGTACAATGCTGTACAGAACCAAGGCCAGGGGAAAGTTCCTAATTGAAGGAAATCAAAATGCTTTACTAAAGTAGGGAAGTAGAACATCATCATTCACACTCCACAGAAGGGAAACCACTGTGAGAGAGAGATTTAAAATCAATAGCCTGAGGTCATAAGTCAAGTTACTTGCACAATCCTTCTTTAAAATTACGACTAAATCCCCCATTACTGCCATTTGAATGAGCAAACATCCTTAGCATACTTTAGGGGCAAAATATGACTTAAAATACTAGAGGCATTATTTGCAATACACCTGAAAAATGACTGTAGGTCTTGAAAGTACTGAATAAATTGTACTTCCATGAGTGTCACGCTAAAACACAATCTGGACCAACATTTTTCTTGTGAATTTACATGGGAAGACACACATTTGTACCAAAGCTCTAATGACTGCGCAGAACATGCAGTTCACTATTTCACAATCTGCCTCCTGCAACAATTCTGCTCAAATTTGCAAGAGTTCCCAGCACAAGTTCTCTGTGGCAGAATTAAGTAAGTGCAAGGGACTCACAGCCCTCACAAAACCAGAATGGCTTTTCCTTCTGGTGCCTTTGTCTTTCAGACCCTGCAGCACTCCGTGTTTCTTATGTACCAACTTTTCAGGTTCTAAAGGGGCATCTGTTGATTCTGCACTGGACTCAGTTTTAAAAATAGTCTTGTAAATGAGGGTGGCAACTTCAAGGAACTGCACCTGTCAAAAACCCCACCATATATCCCACTCTTCTCTGTGAAGTTTTAGGCTGTAGGAAGGTAGCGGCCAACAAACCAGTAATTTTTCATGCAACAGTTCTTCTTAACACTGTTATTTACATACTATTGATTTGTTATGTTTGGCCATCTGTTTGTGGGTGAAATACTGTAGGCACATTTCATTTTCTTTAGACTTTGCTTAAAAAGCTTACCGAAATCTTTCCTTTTTTCCCTGAGAAATACCCTAGGTTCTTTTCATCCCATCGGAAAAAGGCTACATAATGATAATCCAAAACACCGACATTAGCCTCAGTAAGTATCATCAGTGAGTTTTTTACGATTTGAAGACTGAAAGGATGATTCTAAGTACTTCTTTCAATCTAGAGACTTTATTTTTCCTCTTTTATAATTAAATGGAAAGCATGGTTTCACACAGTTTAACTCTATATTCCTCTATTTAAAATCCACTAAACAATGCCAATAATTTTAAACCAGTTCATACCTTTACATAGCAGATCAAGTTTGCTCAAAAAAAAAAAAATTACACATAAGTATAGTATAAAATCTACATTCCACTTCAAATTCAGCTACAAGACCTGCTATACTAATATCCTGGAAGCAATAGTGTGTATAAATCCTTTAACAGCAGCAGCTTTGAACACAGTAGCTGATCTGAAATGCCCTGTGATTTAAATCCAAGTCATACACAAAGTAATCCTCAAACAACTGAATCCTATTTAACTTCTCAAAACATCTGAATGTGCATGCAAAAAAAAGCAAGCATTTCTAAAATCCCAATTTAAATACACATTTAACCTTAATCTCTTTTTCTAACTCTTTCTTGAAGTATGCCACCTGTACATCCATCTCAATTATATGTTCATGTATATACATATATTTAAATGTATACTGTATGAACCTTACTAAGAACAGATTCGAGGAAGAATTTCCCTCAGTTCCAAGACTACTACTACAATTAGCAATGCCTGATCACAGTTTGGAAAGTAATGTGTCATATCTATGCTCTATGATTTTTTGAGCTGCTAGTAGGAAATACTTATTTAGTATTCTTATTTTAATTTCCCAGTCAAAGAAATTTACCCTCAAAAAACCAAACTAACCCAATTAACTCGCATTCCCCCACAAGCCCAAACCAAGGAATTTGCAAAGTTAGGATGAGAGAAAACTGGGTATCTAAGCAAGAATAAATAATTTCTAGTAAGACTTATACTGGCACTGTATCAACATGTAGGCCTACTGTTATGGTACTCACTTACAAACAAGTGCTGGCTTGGTACCTGCATATGAAAGACAAAAGTCCTGATTCAGATTATTTCTCTCTGGCCTGACACGAGGAGAAATTTAATCTCTATATTAATCCATTACTACTCCAAAATCTAAGATGGTACAACCTCATGATACGCATTCCTTGAGTTGAGTATCAAGAATACAATTCAAGAAACTCACTTTTAGAACTTAGCTTTCTGCCAGTGGCTGTATTTTCCCCATCAACCTAAAGCAATGACTCAGTGAGACGTTCACAACCACTCACACACCTGGCATCATACCAGGAGAGGACCTGGTAAAACTGCCAATTCTACCTAAGAGAATTTATTCATTTGATAGCTTAAGACACTCAGAGGCATTGACTGAAACTCCTGAATCCCACAAACCCACAAAAAATAGTGTTTCTCCAGCTTCTTAACTCTCACCCGTTTTCTTGAAGCTACTACCCATGCTAAGAAGGACCATTTCTGTTAAAGGAAAATTCAAAGGAAAAAAGTCTTATAAAAGGTGGAAGCAAGGACAGGTGGCCTGGGAAGAATACAGGGATGTTGTCTGGGAAGATAGGGACCAGGTTAGGAAAGCTAAGGCCCACTTAGAATTAAACACGGCTAGGGAAGTTAAAGATAACAAGAAGGGATTCCTTAAGTACAATGCAAATAAAAGACAGACAAGGGACAACGTGGGACCTCTCCAGAAGCTATCAGCAGAACTGGCTACCCTGGAATTGGAGAAGGCTGAGATTCTTAATGACTTCTTTGCCTCAGTTTTCACTGCCAAATGCTCTGAACACAGCACCCAAGTCTTGGAAGACAGACATAGGGACTGTGAGAATGAAGACCCTGGGCCCACTGTAGTAGAGGATGTTGTTCAAGACCATCTTAGGAACCTGAATGTATAGAAGTCCATGGAACCTGATGAAATCCATCTGTGGGTCCTGAAGGAGCTGGCAAATGAAGTTGCTAAGCCACTGTCCATCATATTTGAAAAATCATGGCAGTCAGGTGAAGTTCCCTATGACTGGAAAATCGGAAGTATAACCCCAATTTTCAAGGAGAAAATGGATGAGCCGGGGAACTACAGACCAGTCAGCCTCACATCTGCGCCTGGCAAAATCCTGGAGCGAATTCTCTTGGAAGGCATGCTGAGGCACATGAAAAACAACAAGGTGCTTGGTGACAGCCAACATGGCTTCACTAAGGGGAAGATCTGCCAGACCAATCTATGATGTGGCAACAGAACTTACGGACAGGGGTAGAGCAGTTGATGTCATCTACCTGCAGTTGTGCCAAGTGTTTGACACTGTCCCACATGACATCCTTGTGTCTAATTTGGAGAGACATCAGTTTGATAGGTGGACCACTTGGTGGATAAAGAACTGCCTGGATGTCCACACACAGAGTTGCAGTCAATGGCTCAGTGTCCAGCTGGAAACCGGTAACAAGTGGTGTCCCTCAGGGATTGTTGTTGGTATGGGTCTTGTTCAACATCATTGTCAGAGACATGGACAGTGGGCCTGAGTATGCACTCAGCAATCTTGCCGATGACACCAAACTGTGTGGTTCAGTTGATACATTGGAGGGAAGGAATGCCATCCAGAGGGACCTTGACATGCTTGTGAAGTGGGCTGATGCCAACTTCATGAAGTTTAACCATACTAAGTGGAAGGTCCTCCACCTGGGTCAGAGCAATCCCAGGCACAGCTACAGGGTGGGCAGAGGAGAGGTTGAGAGCAGCCCTGCAGAAAAGGACTTGGGGGTGTTGGTTGATGAGAGAATGAACATGAGCCGTGTGCTCTTGCAGCCCAGAAAGCCAGCCGTATCCTAGGCTGCATCAAAAGGACTGTGCCCAGCAGGTTGAGAAAGGTGATCCTTCCCCTATATTCTGCTCTCATGAGACCTCTCTTGGGAGTATTGTGTGCAGTTCTGGTGTCCTCAACATAGAAAGGACATGGAACAGTTGGAACAAGTGCAGAGGAGGGCCACCAGGATGATCAGGGGACTGGAACACCTCCCTATGAAGACAGGATGAGAGAGTTGGGGCTGTTCAGCTTGGAGAAGGCTGCATGGACACCTCACAGCAGTCTTCCAATATCTGAAGGGGGCCTATAGGGATGCTGGGGAGGGGCTCTTCATTAGGGACTGTAGTGATAGGACAAGGGGTAATGGGTTCAGACTTAAACAGGCGAAGTTTAGATTGGATCTGAAGAAGAAATTCTTTCCTGTAAGGGTGGTGAGGCACTGGAATGGGTTGCCCACGGAAGTTGTGAATGCTCCATTGCTGGTGGTGTTCAAGGTCAGGTTGGACATAGCCATGGTTTAGTGGGAGGTGTTCCTGCCTTTGGCAGAGGGGTTGGAACTAGATGATCTTAAGGTCCTTTCCAATCCTAACTATTCTATGATTCTATGATTTCTATGCCTCAGCCATTCCAGTTCAAAGCTTAGTGTCTATACTGACCCACATGAAAAAGCAGCAAAAGTAGAGGCAAACGTTCACTTCTGGCAGCTTTACTACACAGAAAGTAACTTCCACAAAGGACATGGATGAAAGGATGGAAATGGTACCTTTTAAGAGCCTGCAGAGATTCGCCCCCACCTATCTATCCATCAGAGATCTCAGTGCCTCTGGAAGTTAACATCTATGCTTATGATCTCCATATTTTTTACAGACAACTTACATCTGAGAAAGGTGGAAAAAGTTTATAAAAGGCACAGGAGATGGTCTAACAGTAACAAATTACACTCGTTTTAGCTTTCCATCTTCTCACCTATTTTTCAGTCTGATCAGCGGCATTCTGTTGTTTTCCTGAGTAGGAATAAAAGCAGTAATTTATCCACTGTTTGGTTTTCAAAGACTGCAACGCTTAAGTTCCTTTAAAAAGGTTTAGTGATATTGATAACTTTGCAGTGTGATGATACAACTGCTGTTGTATCATCCTTATTTGTATCATGATGATGTCTATTCAAGCCCTAGGAAAATCTGTTGTGCACAGAGTAAGGTTATTTCTATGCAACAACATCTTAAATAAAATCAATAAGTAATGTGACCTGAAGGTATAGTGTGCTGTTCACACTGCTTATGAATTGCTAGTACAAGACTCCCCTAGGCTTATAAACTTGCTGTTGTCTGTCTGGTAGGCTTCAACACAAATTTGAATGATTCAGCTGGACACATTAGGACAAGTGAACCTAAAAGAAAACAGTGAAAATCATGATACGAATTCTGAAATTTTCATGTATAGGTGCCATCAAAACAGCCAAAATGAAAGTGACATTCAGAACCAGAGCACAGTGTATTTCTACATGTGATTTTAAAATGCTTCAGAAGATGTCTTCCTTCCCTTCTGACACATCCTATTTTTAATTCAGTCTCTCCATTTTCATGAGATTTTATTCCTCTTTCCTCTGTATACCAGGCTATTAAATTATCCCATAGCATGTGGGGTACGTGGTTTGGTGTATGCATGCTTCATGGGGCAAAACAGAAAGGAAGACCTAGAATTCAGCTAATTCAAGTAGGAAAACATCTCAATATTCCTATGACTGCACTGTCCTAACAGAACCCTCTGTAATTCTTTGCCTTTTAAAATTGTACACACAACTATTCTCTAAAATAACTATGCCAGCACAACTGTTCATGTGGATTTAGTTAATTTTGAAAAGGTAGCCTGTAACGATACAGCTTATACATCTTCCTGGATGGGTTACAGCCGTGCATATTTGTTAAATGACTGAGTATGTGTTCCCTAGCTGCTCAGAATCCAGATATGCAGACCCTTTAAGCTATACCAGTTACCATTTACAGGTAAAGTTTGAATGTTTGTGGGTAGAAAAAGCCTTAGGCTATAGGCACATTAAAAAAAAAAAAAAATTTGGATAATACAGCTGCCTGTTAGGGCAGTGTTTTTATACCAATAATGTACCTGGTGTACTCCAATGTACCAGATGCTATACCAGTAACAACTGTACTAATAAGATAAAATTGCTTTCTGGATTGGCATAATATTGATGTAACATTTTTTTGTCTCTTGGTGTTAAGTTCATTAGCTAAACAGTGGACTCTCTTCCTGATACAGCCAACATAGTACAAACACATGAGGAATATATATTTTAATACATATAAAAATAAAATACATTTATGTGAAAATATTTCAGATAATCAGAATAGCATGACTGTCACTTCTTGCTGTTTCCTTGCCTTTCATCAGCTATGAAGCAAATTGCATTTGAAATCAGTGGAGGGCTGGAGGGAAAAGAAAACCAAACCAACTCCTCACTGAAATGGCTACTCATTCTTTTGCCTGTCCTTAGTGCTATGCTTATACCTGGAGAAGAACATCACTAAACTCAGTACACTTTTAGTCATGTATATTGCATAGCTATGAGGAAGTGAGAAAAGAGAGAGAGAGAGGAATGAAAGTTTACTAACTAAGTTTAGGACCTTCTAATTAATATAGTGATGTCTCAGCATCATCACTGAGCTGATCAATATCACAATCAATATTCTCATTTGCAACTTTACGGATACTTAAGGGGAACAAGGCATCACATCTTTCAAAAAAAATAACTTCCATGTATAAATCAAGCTTATCACATAAGGCAGATAATAAATGCTTATCTGACCAACTTTTCTAATGTATACCTAAAGGAAACTAGCTTCCTTCGGTTAGAGTAATTCAGCATCAGAAAAAAAAAAACTCTCTCTTCCAGTCCTACTGAATAAGGAAAAAGATGAGGAAGCTTGCAACTTCAAGAGCTGTAATTTCACTACCAGAAAAACTGTTTAATCCAATTTTTATTTGAAAGCTTCCTCAAATTCTTAACTCATACATCCAAGGAAAAAACAATCTCAGGGTTTTTCCAGATGACCATTTAGCAAGCTCCACAGACTGATAAATAAATCACTGAAGCAGTATCTGAATATTAATATCTGTATGCCTATGAGCCAACAGATGTCAAAGCAGTAGTAGATGATACATTCTCCTCTCACTCTGAAAGCTGCCAGTATTTCGTTAACAGTCATTATTATAATCCCCATAATCTTATATTTCTACATGCAAAACTATTTCACTTTCCTCAAAAATAAGTGAACATTAACAAACTTTACTGAAATTATTCTGTATTTTCATGGTTTTGCATCCACCAAAAAGCTGAGCTACAGAGGAGTCTGCTGTACGAAAGGCAGAAAAAGTGCTGTTATGAAACTGATAATTTGCATGCTTTAATATTCACTTTCGTCACTACATACACTTGAAAAAAAGGACAGTTATAACTTAGCCTCCTGCCTGTGGAAATCCAGCTTCCTAACACTTGAAGCAAAACAGAGTCTTCAGCTATTTTAGTATAAGGCATATGTTGCACAACTCTGATTCAACTGCAGGGACAGTGGAATTATTGTATGCTGGTCAATTTACTGCAATACTCTATTGCTCTCCTCCTTGACCCATAGATATCGAGACACATAAAAAAAGAAACTACATTTGAAAGAAGAAAGTCGTTTCTTGAAAGGTCAAAAGTGTGTTACATAGAGCACAGGTCATAAAGCAACACAACACCACACTTGTTCTTTTGACTATACTTGAAACTATTCATTTGTTTTCTTGTAAAGAAAATATTGCAGACATATCTGAACAATTTTCATGACACACAATATTTGCCATCTGAGTGTGAAATGGCAAGAGGATAGGCAGCTGTGGTTTAAGCCTCTCAGCCATGCAGTTTTGCTCACACACTCCCCACTCTTTCTTCTCCCCACTCCCAGAGGGACGGGAAGGAGAATTGAAAGAATTCAACTCCCACAGGTTGAGGTAAGAACAGTCCAGTACCTAAGGTATAACACAAACCACTGCTGGGACCACCAATAATAATAAGAGAAATACAAGGGAAAAGAATGCAATTGAACACCACTGATATCAAGCCTTACCAAGCAGTGCACCCCCACCCTTCCAGGTCTCTGGTCTCCCTTTTTACATCCTGGGAATGATGTGCTGTGGTATGGAATACCTCTCTGGCTAGTTTGGGTCGGGTGTCTCTGCTTCCTCCCGGCTTCCTCCCAGCTTCCCCTTCTCCTTGGCAGAGCATGAGACTCAGAAAGTCCTTGGTCAGACCAAAACAGTACCAAGCAGTAACTGAAAACACTGGTGTTATCAGCACAGTTCCCAGGCCCAAAATGAAAACCACAGCACTGCACCAGCTACTAAGGAGGAGAAAAATGACTGCTACTGCTGAACCTAGGATAGCAGTTATCTCCCTTATGTAATCATACGGACATTTATTTTATCATGAAATAATGATAAAATGTGCAAATTGTGTTGAACAAGCTCCAAGCTTGTTTTTAAGCATATTGATATAGGAATATGGACATATATAAAAATTAGGCACCTCACATTACTCTGGAAGTGACTGATTAAAACATTAATACCATTGTTGAAGAATGAATTGGCAATTATACCAGATACAAATACATTCAGCTGAGAAAAAAAAAAAAAAAAAAAAGCCACTGGGAAGGGTTAGAATTTCTGATTTATCTTTTTTTTTTTCCAACAAAATATTTTGTGGAATTTTGTATAAATTGCTTAAAAATATGCTAGAGCAAAACCTTAGAGAAACAGATATGGTGGATGACAACAGTCAGCCCTAGCATTTGCTGGACTTTGTATGAATCATCTATCTCCCCTCATTAGCCTAGTTCTATACTTTTATTAAAATGACCAGAAGAAATCTGTAAATTTCTTAAAAAAAGTCTGAAAAGTATTTCTTTTAGTCTGACTGAAACCAGTTTTTCTTCAGGTGGGCTTCTTAACTGAGAAAAGATTGGTTACTATACCCCTCAGGTAAAAATCAAGTTAGTCCCTACAACAGAAGTATAGAGTTGCCCAACTCAACAGTCAAAACTTTAAGAGTACTAACAAGAAAATAAGAGGAAAACTTAAAACACAAGGACGTCAAAGAGAGGTGAGAGGAATATGAAAAGGCAAGAAAACAAAAAAGAAAAGAAAAACACATGAACGCATAATAAAACCAAACGTTAACGCTGACTGGAACAAAGTAAGACTCTGGAAGTTTCTATTCTCCCTCATTTACAATTCAGGAATGCTTACTGATAAAATGAATACTAGTTTGAAATTTGTAATCTGAGTTTCTCCTCCTCCCCATGCCACACCCCCAACAGAACACATTGCTAAAAGATATTATTAAAAAAGGAGACTTCCACGCATTCAGAAACACACTATAATTGAACACCAACAGTTAATGGTAAGAAATCACTCTACAAGTCTTGCAAATTCAAATAAAGAACTTAAAACATTAGATCCCAAATTCTGTTACTCATTCACTGATTTATATTTCCAGTTCCAAGTAGAGATACAAGCAAACAAAAGGATGCCAACAACAAAGCTTGGAAGCCACAGCCTAAACCCAAACATTATTAAATGCAATAATAAAGTTACGTAAGGATTATTGTGGAAAAACAAAGTACTGCATGTTATAAATTTTCTGGTGGTTCTCTTAATTTTCTGAAGATGGTTATATCCCAAGATAACTACACAGATCAGAGTGTGAACCAGTATTACTCTGCAATAAGTATAGAGATTAGTCATTCTACCACCTGCTTTTAGCCTACTCCATATTTTGTACTGGCTCTGCAAGTGCACAGCTAGACAAACATTCTATACACGCAGATAAGTGTAGCTTTGGATCATGGACACACAAGAGTAGCTCTTAACAGTTCTTTTAATAGCTTGTAAACAACAGGTATTATAAAGGGTGACAAGAGGAAAGTAGTTGTCGCAAGACTTATTACTGAATATTAATCACTAGACATGCAATGAAAACAAGTACTGATGTTCTTCCAGCTCTGCTGACTCTGAATGCCATGCAGCTCTAATCAGCATGTCTGTATGTTAAAAGTAGGACCACTGCTAAGTTCTGACAGACTTGACTTAATATACTGGAATGTTACCTTTTTTGTTTGTGTCTCCCTTGGTTTACCAGAACAGAATGCCAAACTTCATTCTTCTGAGAATCTTGGGCCTTGTTTCTTGCAAAATTGAGAAGCAAATTAGTGGTCTGTCTTTTCTAATGTCCAAATCTTCTGTCATCTCCTGTGTGACAACAAAGAAGTCACTCCCTGCAGATACACTCCCTTTTTTATTGTGATCAGATGTCTTTTTGGTCTAGCTGTTGCTGAATTAGAACCAGTGATGTATATTTTTAGGTGCCATCATTTGGTAGCTAGATGAACGGAGCACTGAAATGAATAGATTAAAAAACACAAAGGTTGTGGTTTTCAGGCTTTACTGATGAAGCCTAACAAAGTACATGATTCCCCATCTGGTTCATGCTTTCAAGGTATTCTTTACATTCTTATCAAGCAGAAAGTTACTTTCCCATTAAATGAATGCTGAGATTCTGGTGTGCAATGCATCTGACTTAAGAAACAGGTTCTTTTCTTTCTACTGTATAATCCTTCCTGTTCATGCCCTGCTGGCAGTTTTCAAGAACCCATTCTTCCATTGTTTTGTCAGTGTTGCTTTTTATTTTGCTTATATAAAAATACTCTTCTGTATTTGCCTGCAAAACCAGGAAATTTTCTATATCAGTTTCAGTTTTATCATGTAAACACTGATTCAACAGAGCCTATAATCATAAGCTTTCAAACTTAAGAATACAGATAGTCTGCATATCATGTGCTCAGACTCTTTGCTTACCTGGAGTCAGTGCTCAGAACACACAGTTGGATAAATTAATTAGAAGGGAGATATCACTGCACTATCAACTGCACAGTCAGCATAATTTGTAGTCTCATCTGTGCTGCAGAGTTGCCTCATTTCAACTAGGTTGGTGCAGTCAGTCTCTCATACCTACAAGTGTGACTGAAGTCTGCTTCACTTAGTATGCCTGCTGTACTTGAGGACCACTGTGCTGAACATAATCTGCATAACAAATAACTCTCTCAGAGTAGATGCAAACAGAATGATCTTCATATGGATAAAGTTATTCCTATTAAAGATGAGGAATAAAATATGCTGGTACCTTTGCACAGAGGTTCCCCCATGTTCCCAAAGAGGTTCATGCCTGTACGATGGGTATCAATCCATAAAGGTTAATATTTCCTATTCTGGCACCCCTTAACAAGTTCAGCAAAGACTGTGAAGGAACAATCAAGTTGCACTCTCTCTAGTTTATGAAAAAGCACAACTGCTGCTTTTTAATTCAACTGCCTCATTGAGACTGTCTATTCATTACCAAATGTAAGTCACACTTGGTTTTGTTTTGAAAAACAGATTTGGGATTTAATCTATACTTTACTTGTTGCCACCTGCCAATTGCCCCCAGAATAAGTTTTGCTTTGACCTTATTGAAAATCTTTAAAGCCACTTATTATGTTATGCATTGCACTATTTATAAAACATCTGCCCTACATTTGACTGAGAGACCTAGAAAATTACTTGAAGTTTTGTTCATTCAAAAATAATTTTCTAACTCAACGCCTGTCAGCATGGCATATCCCCTGATAGCTTTATTTGAGTGCTATTTGGCAAAATAATCATGATACTTTTTGACACCAAAGGAAACATTTTGAATCTCATGTCTTCAAGTGTCTGCTAAAACAAAAGCCATCCTTTCAGTCTCGGCAGAGTATTACAAAATATTCATCTGTGCTATAACTAAATGCCATCTATGTTAGACTGGACATATTTTCGATAGCTTAGAATCAGCCTAGAGAACTAATGCTATTTGTTTTTTATCTTCCTGACAGAACATCTTATTTGACTTTCCTGCACAGGATACAATACCCAAATCTTCCCTTTGCAATAAAAACAAACCCTACTTATTCACCTTTTCTCTCTAATATTATAGATACTCATGGATAGAAAATTAAATATTTTCATTTCCACTCAAGTCTGAGAACGTTCCCTTATGAATTAGAACATTTATTGCATTTTCACCCAAAAGACATAGGGTAGCATTTTATTCACTATTTTGGTATTCTATGTTTAAAATGACAGCAGTCAATCTTCTTATGTAAATCACGTTCATCAGGCATTTTATCTACATTGAACAGCAGCAGAATATTTATCTGCATTTCAGATGTTTTGTTAGTTTTACACAATGTAGTAAAATCAACTAAGTTTTAATTCAGTTTGGTACTTTAGAAAACTACTCTGTACGCTGCTGTTTCCCTCTACTTGGTCCATTCCATCAGATGAATATTACCACATTTACAGGTTTTTGCAGAGGTGAAGGCAGGTGGTAACTGCTGCACAGAAAGGGAAGAGAAAAAATTGGAGGCTGCTACCAAGATCTGCTTGCTTTTTAGCACTGAGTGCTTCTGCTGCCTGATTGCTTTAGAGACTCCTGAGAAGGAGCTGTTATTAACATCTGTGGGCAGGCAGAAGCAGAAGGAAGAAAAGCATCTCTAGATAAAATGAAGATTTCTGTTCCAAGGGGAGGAAGGATGAAAGGGCTAGTGGTGGTAGCAACAAAACCAAGAAAAAAAGGAGGATGAACAACTAAAGAAAAAGAATAAATTTGACAAAAGTGGTGCACATGGAGAGCCAGATGGCAAATCCTGAAACTCCTTCAGGCTTAATGGAATGGGGGAATGTCATAGTCTGTCTATTAGCATTTTCTAATGCAGTACATGCTCCCTGCCACATGAAGAGGCCTCATAGAATTGCAGCCTCTGATCAATGTCACATCCTGTTTTTCCCACGTTCCCCAAAGAGATGCTTTCTACATAAGCTACTGATCAGTTAATATTTATGGGTTATTTTGCAAAAAGTAACAAGAGCTCAAAATTCTGAATCAGGAAAACTAAATTTGTAATAATTAAGGACTATGTTCTCCAAAACTGCTGCTACTGTAAGCTGCCTGATATTTGAATTGGTTTTAATCACTGCTATTTTACACAGTTTTCACATTATCAATTATATAGAGTTAACAGAACATACCGATAATCTGATTCATGGCCGGATCTTCTAGATAATGCCATATACCAGCTAAACCATTAAATATTACTTCTTTTAGTGAATAAAAAAAAAATGAGGAAAAAGCAAACAAATAAACAAAAACAAACCCCAACCAAAAAACAGCCTCAAATGCTTACTAAATCTTCTGACTTTCTAACATATAATTCATAGTCATTTCTCCTATGTTCCTGTGTTGTATATACAGGGGTAGGCGCTTCGCTGGTACACATGAAACACAAACACTTGGGGAATAATAAATAAATACATATTCCAGTAAAAGCTCAAAGACAGCAGTACGTAAAAGTATGGTTGCTGTAAGTCAAAGCCCAAAATGTTTGGAGTTTTTCATACAACAGTAGAAAGAGGAGGGAAGTTGCCTTTTTTCCTATTTCTGTAGCTTTCATCTGAAATCAAATGAATGACGTTTTGAGGATGACCTTCTGCATGTATTTGCAGTTTTCCAGATGCCCTGGAAGAACTCCACACTACAGAAAATAATAGGATTTTTGTGGCTACCCAAATCTGTGCTGATGCCTCCAACATGCGGCATTCAGATAAAGAAAACAATACAAATCTGGTTACACTTTGCTACTTTGTGGTACAATCCAGAATAACAAGCAAGTTGTTTTGCAAATCATTTCACATTTTCAGATTTCTGTTGATTTAAATTTAGAATATCACTAGTGCTTTTACTATCTGAGGTTCTGTACCTTGTATGTAGCATATTCCAAGTTGTCCACATTAAAGAGACTTCTGTTTTCAATTCAGCAGTGATCAGAAGCACCAGTCATGCCAGGAATCCACATACATGCAGTTCTGTAAAGATACAAAGATTTTTTTAACCACCTCTGAAAGGCTGCCAAAAAGTCAGTAAAAAATGGAATCATAAACATACATGTCTGCACTGAATACACTGATAACGTTAACAGAAAATTATACAGGTGTGTGTTTGCAGGCTGGTTTTGACTAAGAATAGCTCTGAATGTGTGATTATGCCCATTCATATTTCTCTTTAAGTGGAACAACTAAGCCCTAATAAGATGTCTAATACATTACAGGAAATATTATACAGGAATAGTACTTTTCCATTACCTGAACTAAAACCAGTAGTATCATATTTTTGTTTATGGCATTGCAGGAACATTCTTATTTTTAATTTGTATTTCATGTCACCTAGATTTAAGTGCATTTTCAAAGCATACTTTATCTTCTGGGAAATTAAACAGTAAATCTTCAGCTGGTAATGGGAATTTAATTTTATAAAGATTTTGTAAAGTGTACTATTTTGTAGTCATGATGGTGAATGTCTCATGTATCTTCAGGATTTTTCTTCCCTTATAAGGTTGTAAAGAGGGCAGCATTGTTAGGTAAAACATTTTTCCTTGAAATATTTTGTCCAGTTCTGAAAACTGTCCTTTACTCTGGCACTAAAAACCTAATGGCAAGAATATGCTTGACTGCATTCAAATCAAGTTTGGAAATCATGAGAAAATGCAATTCACTTTGAACTGCAATTTACTTTGAATTGTAATAAGAAACAATTTAATCTGCTCAATTTTGTACTGTTTCCTTTCTTAATGTTGACAAATTTCAAATGACTTGGGCTTTCTCCTTCTTAGAAAATATGCTGCTTTGTAAGTTTATTCTCACTGACATTAGAGAATTTCAAGATTTCCAGGGGCATTAATAATTTTGAATGACACCTAGGCACAGGTAATGAGCTCGGTATTCATAGCAACTAAGGTCATTATAGGCTACTGTATACTAGTTTATATAATAAAAGTAAGATCAGATACAATGCATGACATTCTGGATTTTTATTTATATATACACACACACATACAGACTCATCTTCCTGCACTTGTATAGTATCCGTCAGAAGATGGACTACAAGAGCTGTCAGATGTAGCTGGAATTTTGTACTTCAAGCAATTTGGAATATTTACACCTGAGGCTTTTTCAACAACAAAGACTCAGCCCCACCTTTTATACTATTTGAGTTGTGCAATGCACCAAGTTTTCTATTTAACAGGAGCTGAAGTTGTGGAATACGTGAATGTTAATGATACTCCAGAGCTTGCATTTTCAGTTTTATAAAGCAGCAATATTAGATTTTTCCAGTACACATGCCATACATGCGGCATATCCATCATTATTCACTGTATATTCCAACATTAGTAGATTTATTCTTTCTTTTTTAACAGAGAGGGCTCTGTCATCTCACCTACATACTACAGGCCAGAGAATCTTATTCAGAAAGCTCTGAAAACATAGACCTCCTGCCTGAGCTCACACAAATATTTCAGAAAGATGTCCATGGTAGATATGTTAAAAGTACTTTATGCTTACGTGTCTATGGATTATTAATTAATTCAACAGACCTTTAAAAATGCATGACAAGAGCATTTCACAAGAGGAGCCACATGAGCCAACAAATGAAACGAAACTTCTCAACTAGACTGTAGAAAGTCTAGTTGACTGAATGGGTCTGAATATGGATCCTTTTTCTTTCCAGGTGTCTGGGAGGTACCAGCCAGGATTCACAGCTCCTTCCCTCATTCAAAGAGAAAGTGAATCATTTTCAAAGTCTGAACAGGACAGAAGGTTGGTCAGGGCAAAGGAAAGCTCTGTGTTCTGATTTAAGAGCTGGAAGAGTGTTTCTCATGCTCCTGGATAAGTGCTCTTACCATAAAGTAACAGTATGTTGCTCTTCCTCTAGTACAATAAACACTTATTATTCCATAGTAAGAGAGGCTCTAAGTTTCCATTTTTTGCATTTAGATACCCAGAAACCAGATACACTCTTTTAGTCCTTTTCTCCATTCCTTTCACCCATTTTGTTTCAAAGCTGCAAAGTGATGACAGATCTGATGCGTTACTAGGTAAACTGTTCTAGTAATTTATTTCCTAAAGCATTAGGGATTTGAGCTTTCTCTCTATCTTAAATTGGCTTTGCCTCCATATGCTGGCTTTAGTTTAGGGAAGGACATGCACACTAGACTTTCTTGTTGGAAATGATAATACAACTTTTGGTTTGGAAATGAACGGCAAGAAATGTGAACTTACGTAACACAAACGAAACTTTTTAGTCAGTTTGACACTGAATCTGCATCTGCTAAGAACAGTGCTCTCACATCAGCCTATAGATTATGCAGCAGTGTCAGAATAAAGCACTGAAATTCAGTTGTATGAATTCTGTTGCCACACAGAAATTTTCTTTTGAATGGCAACAGGAAAAAAACTAAAACATTTGGCATTTCAGCAGAAAAAAAAAAATTATCATTATTCTCAGGCCTAATGGTTTTATTCTAGAATACGCACCTTACTTTAATATACATATAACTTAATTGAGAAATAACTACTAAATGAAGTAATGGATAAATAAAATACAATTAGGCTATCCTTAGCACAAAGCTACAGAGATTTTTCCAACTGACTATTGTAATTCTAAATTATTTCCTAAAAGCTCAGAATTAATTCTTGTTACTGAAACTTTATTCTTTTGTATTTCCTAATTTTGAGAGATGATTAAGCTCATGTGAATATTGCAACACGGAGTTTTATTACTAGATTTTATTTAAGCCAGTTTTTCTATCCCAATTTTAATTAGGAATAACAACTAGACACAGTAGATCAGATGAATTCCAGGGGAACTGTTCTTTGTTGGTTAGTATAAATTTATTGTGTGAATTTGATAAATTCTAGCAGTGAGGGAAATGAAAAATCACCCTCATTGGCTAAAGCCAAAAACAGTTCAGACGTGCTAAATCAGGTTCTCCAAACAGCTGTGCCAGTGTTCGTCTGTCCAAAACTGCTACTTGAGTCTTGGGTCTTTACTGAACAGGCTGCCAGCTGCATGAAGTATTGCCAGATTCTATGAAATATAAACAAACACTTACTTGGACTTCTATTTAGACCAGCAAACATGATGCATGTGTGTCCCAGGGTCAGATTTAAGTCTAAACCTGCAGGAATGTATGCTACTGTATTGACCAACTGTGCTGTCTAGCTCTTTTCTAAGGTAATCCTATTATGTAATGAATTATTATGAGAGATTTTAGCAATGATGAATTTGAGTTAAATAATCCCTCTAAGCAGTTGGAGACTAAATGAAAATACTTCTGCTGTAACAGGGCCAAGTCTGAAAACATCACAGTATCTCTCCACTGTTTTTGGTTTTTTGCCTTTTTTTTTTCCCACAGATGAATCCAACATCGCAACCTAATTCTTACCAGGCAAATATTTATGCAAGAGGCTAAATTTCATATATTTTCAATAAAATCCTGTAAATAAATTCACTCAGATTTCAAAAACGTTAATAAAACTTTAAAGCACACTTGGGCTAATGGGGGATGTTGAGGAAAAACAGGCTTATCTCAAACCTTTTAAACTGCAAAGTTTTGCATTTACATTCTTATCAGCTAACAGTCATTTAAACACATGGGCTTCCACTAACAACCCACTGGGTGTGACACTACAACAAAGATTGAGCACCAAAACTCATCCAATTGTCACCTGATTTCAGCACCTGAAAAAAAACAAATTAAAACTAAACAATAAAAAAAACCTCCCAGCTTATTTAACAGGAAACACTTCAAAGAGCCTTGAAACCAATTCATCAAACCAACCAAAGAAGGAGAAAATTACAGCATTAGCATGAAAATACTGCAACTGCAAGACACACAATTATGGTAATTCAAGGAATAAAAGATTTGAGGTTCCTTCTGAGACAAGGACTTTGAAATGAACCTCTCACACAGCCAGAAGGCTTGCACTTGATAAGCAGTTCTTATTGGAGGCTCTAGATTAGGTGTTCCCTTAGAAATGTTTATTGATTAAAATAGGAAAAAATATTACTGTCAAAACACAGTTTACTACATGAGGTGAAGAAGGACTCCACGTGGAATGACCCATCTCTGGGAGATGGATCCTATGCAAGATTGTAAGATTTATAAGAGCAACCAAGGATAGGAAGAGGGCTAATGACTTTAAGATGAAAGTGGGGAGATTTAGATATAAGAAAGTTCTTTACCACAAAGGTGGTAAAACACTGGAAGAGGATGCCCTGGAAGAGTTCAAGGCCAGGTTGGATGGGTCTTGAAACAACCTGCTTTAATGGAAGGTGTCCCTACCCATGGCAGGGCATTGGAGCTGGATGAGCTTTAAGGTCCCTTTAAACAATTCTAGGATTCTAATCTTAGCCAAAGCAGTACAAATTTTAAGATGAAGCCCTCTTCACAGCAAGGAAGTCATGCCCCACTGAATGACAGCTGCCAGAAGCTGGGACCACTTGACCAGCCAGCACTACAGAGATATATGCACATGCTCAAAGGTAGAGTGGATCATCAAGTTCTCCCATTAAAACTGAGGATAACATCTTAATGGGTTTGTGAACCTCAGCTGGTACGTTTTCTTGCATAAGGAGACAGAAATACTGATGCATACTTGTGCACACCTGTGCATGAATGTGTAAATAAAGCCATAAAAATAATAGAATGCAGAATTGTATAAACTCAAAATTATGTATAAACCACACTATTTGTCTGATTTCTGCCATCTTTTTCCTGTGTTTAAGCAATTTAGGTGTAAAACAGAAGCAATAAGCATTGATCCTGCTGCTTTCAAAGTATTCTTTTCCAGACAGCAAATCCTGAAGTGTAATCAAACTAAATGCCCTACAACATGTTCTAACTGCCAGTGACATCAAGAGGAATTATGGCTCAGGGTTATAGGACTTTAAAACTTTAAACAGGTCTCTCATTTATATATCCAAGCAAAAAAAAAAAGGGATTCAGAAGCGACTGCGTAGTTCTGGGAGGCTAACGAGGAAAAATTAAGCTACAGTGAGCTTTTGGCCACTCACCAACCCTGTCTAGTTGATGCACTGCAGTCTCAGTGCAAGTGTGCTAATTAGGAGCCACCAGCAATTCATGGTGCTCCTGCCATGCACTTTTTCACCTATCTTAAATAAGCTGAGAAAAGCTTCACTGGTTTTCATGTCACTCAGGGGTTTCCCTCGTACCAGCACAATCTCAGCTGGAGATCTAAAATAATTATTTCAGCAACCCTTGAAGAAGCACAAACCTTGAGCATGCCCAAGTATCCAAAGTGTTCAGAAGAATATTAGCCCAGTCTCTACAATAAAATGTTCTAAGAGGAGGAGCCAGAACATTAAGGAGTGGCTAAAGCCTCAGAGTATTATAGAAAATGTTAAGGTAGGAATGCAATTGAATACTGACCATCATTTGCATTGACTGAATTTTTCCCTTAGATGACCCCAAGGGAGAAAGTGGAATCCCATAATGTAATCATAAGATATCCACATCAAAGGCTTGACTAAATTTTGAGCTAACAGGGGAATCAGAGAGGTAACCTTTGTAGTTTGGGACCATGTATGCCGAATTAAACATAAACTGCGATAAAAATACTAAGTAAGCTAAATTCAGGCTACATGGCTGAATAACAGAAATACAGGGGGACAACACAAAAGATACTGTATGTTTTAAGTAAATTTTTTTTCATGGGTCTCAAGCAAACTATCCTACTCAAGCAAACTATCCTACTCCTGCGTTATTTCAATGTGAATTACTTCCTTTCTGCAAGAGCAGAGGAGGGAAAGGTACTACTTGTCTATGAACATTCTGCAAGAACCAAATCCATTCACAATACATCAGAAGCACTGGTCTACTAGTTTCCTTATACTAACGTGTGAAATGAGAATAACTCACATTTAAGGTCAGCTACAGCAGAGGATCCTCACACCACTCTGCCCTGCCATACTGCAACCTACTGAGTACTTTGCATGCGTGTTAAACAAGTGAACCAGAGATATTTTTCTCATATTGAAACACCTTCCAAAAGGATAGCAGAAATGTTTGAGAAGGAAATATATAATGAACAGATGGTCGCAACCAATTCTTTTTAACCATTTCGCATTATAGCTTTCCTAAAACTTATGTCAGGAAGATTAAATTGACAATTGAAGTTAAGAGGCAGTTATGAATGTTTTGACTTCTAGGAAGCAGAAGAATAAACTGTGAATTTCACATTATTACAATATTGAAAATTGGAGCTTGCTTATGTATTTTATTCTAGGCCAAAATCAGTTCAAATCTGCTTGATTTTAGGTGTATTCTTGTGCCTACTCTCCCTTGACCCCATATGAAATGGGACTAGTATCTTGTTTCTGCACCAATCATAAACTGAGGATTAAAAATACATGCGATCATAAAGTATTATGCCTCTTTCAAGGGAAAAAAATCACAGCAAAACAACTTTAAAATGAGTTTTAGAAACACAGTCATAAAAATAAATTAAATATACACACAACAAAAGAAATCTCTCTCATGGGACCATTATTTTATATCTTAGAAGGAAAAAAAATATGATGTAAGATGCTGTAATCTAAACAGTAATCTATTTACCAAAATATGACAACAGTTGTCCAGGCACATGTAGTCGTGGACAGTTTGCTATGGGCTTGACCCAAAGTGCAAAGAAAGCAGCTGCCTTAATTACATCACACTTGGTGCAGTAACTCACAATTCTATTGCACAAGGACAGAAAATCTGTTATAGATTGTAGTCATTTAAACACAAATAAAATCTAGAAACTGAATATTCAGAGTGAAGATGAAATATTTTACAGGAAAATGTACTCATTTTAATACATAATATTATTCATATATATAATTATTATATATATACAACTTATCTAATTCATAAAATAGATGACATTTTCAAACAATGCTAAGTCTAGTCAATAGGACCTTCCTCCAAAACAACTACACTGATGTGGAATTTCAGCTTTCAAATATCTACTCTTATTCTAGTCAGAAAAATCTCCCTGCCCCGAAATCCCTGTAAATATGCATGCAAACTGTGATTTTTGTTTTCCAATTGTATTAGGGTTGAAAGTCACATATTTTGATGAAAAAAACTTACACAGAAATGAAGTGAAATTTAACCTTGCTATGTTTGAAAAATTACGTGCAACAAGAGGAAGAATAACAAAGTAAGGAAAAACCTGGATGTCCCTCGTCTACCTAAATAAAACATAAAGCACACATCCACAAGAAGGAAAAAAATATTTCTTTGAAATTTTAATTTAATCATTCAAAATATTTGAGTATGTGAAATTTGACAAAAAGTATCATCATTTAGTAAAAAAGCTAAATCCAAATGGGAGACAGTGTATTTAATTAATACAGCCGAAGAATCATAGAATAGTTAGGATTGGAAAGGACATTAAAATCATCTAGTTCCAACCCCCCTGTCATGCGAAGGGACACCACCCACTAAACTATGCCACCCAAGGCTATGTCCACCTTGGCTTTGAACACCGCCAGCAATGGAGCATTCACAACTTCCCTGGGCAACCCATTCCAGTGCCTCCCCACCCTTACAGGAAAGAATTTCTTCCTCAGATCCAATCTAAACTTCCCCTGTTTAAGTTTGAACTCACATCCCACTGCCCTCTCACTACAGTCCCTAATGAAGAGACCATTCCCAGCATTCCTATAGACCCCCTTCAGATACTGGAAGGCTGCTATGAGGTCTCCATGCAGCCTTCTCTTCTCCAGGCTGATCAGCCTCAACTCTGTTATCCTATCTTCATAGGGGAGGTGCTCCAGTCCCCTGATCACCCTCGTGGCCCTCCTCTGGACTTGTTCCAACTGTTCCATATTCTTTTGCTGAGGACACCAGAACTGCACACAATACTCCAAGTGTGGTCTCACAAGAGCAGACTAGAGGGGCGGGATCATCTCCCTCAACCTGCTGGTCACACTCCTTTTGATGCAGCCCAGGATACGGTTGGCTTCCTCTGCTGCAAGAGCACACTGAAGCTGGCTCATGTTAATTTTCTAATTGACCAGCACCTCCAAGTCTTTCTCTGCAAGGCTGCTCTGAATCTCTTCTCTGCCCAGCCTGTATTTGTGCCTGGGATTGCTCCGACCTAGGTGGAGGACCTTGCACTTGGCATGGTTAAACTTCATGAGGTTGGCATCAGCCCACATCACAAGCATGTCAAAGTCCCTCTGGATGGCATTCCTTCCCTCCAGCATACGAATCAAACTACACAGCTTGGTATCTTCAGCAAACTTGCTGAGGGCACACTCAATCCCATAGTCCATGTCACTGACAAAGACGTTGAACAAGACCCATACCAACAACAATCCCTGAGGGACACCACTCGTTACCGGTTTCCATCTGAACACTGAAGTCATAGAGCACAATTCTTTGTGTGCAGCCATCCAGGCAGTTCTTTATCCACCGAGTGGTCCACCTATCTAATTGATGTCTCTCCAAATTAGACACAAGGATACCATGTGGGACAGTGTCAAACACTTTGCACAAGTCCAGGTAGATGACATCAACTGCTCTACCCCTGTCCATCAGTTCTGTCTCCCCACCATAGAAGGTCACCAAATTGATCTGGCAGGACTTCCCCTTAGTGAAGAAATGCTGGCGGTCACCAAGCACCTTGTTGTTTTTCATGTGCCTCAGCATGCCTACCAGGAGAATTCGCTCCAGGATTTTGCCAGGCACAAAGGTGACGCTGACTGGTCTGTAGTTCCCCAGCTCATCCATTTTCTCCTTCTTGAAAATGGGGGTTATACTTCCAATTTTCCAGTCGTAGGGAACTTCACCTGACTGCCATGATTTTTCAAATATGATGGACAGTGGCTTAGCAACTTCATTTGCCAGCTCCTTCAGGACCCACAGATGGATTTCATCAGGTCCCATGGACTTGTATACATTCAGGTTCCTAAGATGGTCTCAAACAACATCCTCTACTACAGTGGGCCCAGGGTCTTCAGTCTGCGTCTGTCTTCCAAGACTTGGGGGGTATGGATCAGAGCATTTTCCAGTGAAGACTGAGGCAAAGAAGTTGTTAAGAACCTCAGCCTTCTCCAAATCCATGGTAGCCAGTTCTCCTGATAGCTTCTGGAGAGGTCCCACTTTGTCCCTCGTCTGTCTTTTATTTGCATTGTACTTAAGGAATCCCTTCCTGTTATCTTTAACATCCTTAGCCAAGTTTAATTCTAACTAGTCCTTAGCTTTCCTAACCTGGTCCCTAGCTTCCCGGACAACATCCCTGTACTCTTCGTAGGCCGCCTGACCTTGCTTCCACCTGTTATAAGTCTCTTTTTTCCCTTCAAATTTTCCTCAGCAGCACCTTATCCAGAAATAGGTCTAATTTTCTCTGTTCAAAATAGTAGCTTTTAATGGTACTATAGTACTCATTATGAAAACAGGATTTTACAGTTTTACAGGATTTTTGGGGTGCCATTAATAAACTTAATTTTTCTGTGACTTTCACACCACAACTGAGAACATGCCTACAAACAACAGAGGGAATAAAAAAATAAAACCTAGAATATCTTATAAAATTCTTAGGGCCCAGGTCTGCACTATTGATACTTAATGGAGTAAATTCTGTACCAATTCAGACCCTACAGTGCTTCTACACTAACTGGGACTGAGTTATTTATTTATTTGCCTTTCATGAGTGTGACACTGTAAGCCACAGTAAGTGGTTTGTTGGCTCCTGCTTGTAAAGACACATACAACTTACTTCCAGCTGAGCACTCCCAGGACTTAGCTCCTTAGTGTCTAAGCTCACAAACACAAAGCTAAATACTAATTGGAACACAGTACAGAAATACATATGCTGTAAGCACACATACAGAGGAGCAAAAGAGGGCTTGAAAGCAGTGAATGTTAGGTAATCCATGGAGCAGCTATTGTATGCATCTAGCTTCATACCTTGTCCAGGAGTCATGCAGCACAAGGAAGGTAAGATCACACTTTCTGCTGTAAATAACGCTTTTACATTAGAAGCGGAAGTTAACATCCAGGATAAAGAACAGTGGGTTTGATAAAAGTAATAATAAAAATATTTGTTCACTCCCAAACACACACCTGGTGACTGACCAATCCATTGACACACAGGTTTTATTAACTAATAAACATGAATGGACAGACAAGCACAGTACTTAAGCATTTCAATGAATGTTCAATTATTATTTACTTTTCCAAGTAAATTTAAAGATCAAACTATGAACTGGCACGTGAATGTGTATGTAATAGCAAATGTTATTAAGGGTTTTTTCTAGGGGGATGGGTAGTTAATGCTACTTATTTGATTGCTAAAAGATAGCTGAAGAATTTTAGTTGTCATGTGGCAATGGTTCCATTACTAATTTTTCCTTTTTCTGCCTCTTCAGAAAGTATCTACAGTTGTTTATTCTTTATATTTCACTTCAGTCCCTGGCAAATAGGTAGCAATACTTCTATACAAGATAGTTGTACAGTTTAATTCATTATTTATAAGGTACTTTGAGGTGTTCAGAAGAACAGCACATAGTAAATGAAAAGGAAGTGGAAAGCATCAAAGGACACAAGTCTTTTGAAGGACTGCAGTCTTCTAAAGGGTTGCAAGAACTCTTAATAGATGGCAACATTTTATTTCCAAGGATTCTGAAGATACAGACTATATTTTGATCTAGAAATGCCTCTGATCTAGATGTAGTCTTGTTTCCCAGTTCCTTGGCATGTTAAACCCCAGTTTCACTAAACATGTAAGACCAGGTGTTCCAGACCAGAATGATAAAAAGAAAGCTTTCATAATACACTATTTGTATGTTCAACGTCAATTCTTGACCAGTGCAGTAGAAAATCATGTCACAACTTTTTTTTTGCCCCCATTTTCTCTCTGTGAAAGCAGCTCTTTAAAATTCCTAACATTTTTTCGATTTCTTATACAACATTGTTTGCTTACTGTGATTTAGTGACATTTCTGAAGCTCTAAACCATTTTTGTATCATTATGTAAAGCAGACAGAACTGAGATACTAAGTAATCCGTAAAAACAAAAGGCTTCACTTTCATCAATCCATTCCAAAAATTGTCAACTGTAACAAGAAATTGTAAGAGGGAGGAGGAGAGCTGAATTAGAGATGATCACCAAGATGGAAAAATTTAAACTGTTTTCTCAATCTATATAATTAAGATGTATAAAGTTGCATGAATATGACTTGTAAATTGTTTTTGAAAATGGAACCTAGACAAACTTGACATTTCTATTGTAAATATTTTCAATCCTTTCCTCCTTTGATACTACCTTCAACTGATACTTAGTATACACATTTAAAAAAAAAAACATCATAGGCAGCTTATTTCAAACTAGTACAGTTCCAGTCTCAGTTCTAAACTGATTTAGACTGCCAGTAACTTGCTAGGCAAGGAGTGCAGATCAGACCACAGGTTCTTAATCCGCACAGTTAATTTCCAGTTCCAGTCCACAACTCGTAAGACACTGCAATGCTGTATCTTTAAAAAGAAATTGCTCTAATTCATTTGCATGATCTAAAAACTTGCAAACAGGATACAAAATCATGTGGTCTTTTTTCTTTTCTCTTCTGAGATGTCAACAGTTTGTAGCAATCAGTTGCCAATACCTTGACTGTGTCTTATTCTTTTGCAAATAAAAGACATTTTTAATAAAGTTTGAGAAAGGAAAGAGCAAGTTATTTTATACCAATCAGTTGTCAAGAACTCGACTTTTCTTTATTTTTCCTTATATACATATAAACTAAACTTGAATGTTATTAAGACACAAAGTGATTTCTCATAGCAATCACCTGTCAGTATTTTCATTATTTCTAGTACTTACAAGGCTTTTATATTTTCTTTATTTTGCAGCTCAATATTTAAAGGAAAAACTTGCTCAGAGCTGGCTACTGCCTGGATGCTACATGGCTTCACACAGTCTTTCACCTTTGTCCACTAACAGCAAGGCCAGGCACCACTGTCATTCTCCTGAGCTGGGGGGCTGCTTGCTCTTTGTTCCCACAACAAGGGAGCCCCAGGTCTTATTCACTGTTGGCATACTACAGTGCTTTGTTGTTTGGATAAAAATGAAAGGCTGAAAGCAAAGAAGTAAGTCTCTGCAAGAAGGTGAAAATCCTTGGAGGAAGAAGGATTTTCTCCTCTTACCTGGGAGCAACTGATCATGCAGGGCTGGGAAATCTTCTAGAAGGGCCATGAAAGCTTGCAAAGCAGGGAGTTAGTGGCAGAGATGGACACTGTGTCTACTGAGAGGAGCTGGTAATAGACCCATGTGCTAGACCTCAAAGTTGACTGAAGGAAAAAAATCCTTGTCTTCAGGGCCATGAGGGGAATGCCATAGCTCAAAGCTACTAAAAGTTACGGCTGGTGTGAGAGCAAAATGTCTCAGTCCCACACAAACACAGCACAGAGCAGGCACAATCTTAAAATGGATTCCAAACAGGTCTGTGTCACTCTAAATTTTCTCTGTGTAAATACTACCATGTCACAGTTTGTTTTCTACTAAAAGCATTACAGGTTCAAAGCCATCACGATGTTCTGGGGATTCTCACTGTAAAGAGAAAAGGTAGAACAATCTACCTGAAAGCTCTGGTTATTGAATTATTCCTCCAAAAGGGAGTGCAGACGAGTCAGGGACAGTTTTCCACATCCTCACTAGCTTTAGATGTGATCCAAGTTAAAAAATACCTTTACCGTTCTCTTTTTCCACAGATAACCTTCACATCAGCATCAAAAATATCTGCTCTAAAATTTGAAAACAGTATTTGTACGCATATACATACTTCGTTGCATTATATTTTTCTCCAATGGCACTCATACAGAAGCTGGAGAGGAAGCATAACCTGCCACGTTCTTACTCAAAGGGACAAAATACATAACAAGAGGACATGACTAATTCTAAGAACTGTCACCGGTGTGTGACGCACTAGTCCCAAATTGTTAACACAGAGTAATGTAAGACAAAACTCCTGTGACAGACCATATGAGGTCTGTGACTATGATACAGGGCACTATAGCAATTATTTAAAGAGTATATGAGACTGACTATATAGCCATTCCACAACATTCTTCTTTCTCTGGATGCAGTTCCAGTTAAAGCAAATCACAGCGATTTAAGTAATGATTTTATAACTTAATCTGCTGACAATTTTGGGGGAGAAGATGCCAAAACCATAGCAATCACATAAAATTAAAGGCATTGCCTAACTGCTACCTACTCCACACAGGTATTAATCTTGACTCTAAAACCAGAAACATTATTGCACTGACCTACTAAAAAAAATTCTTAATAAGATTATCTTCTGCTTCCTTCCATTCATAGTCATGGAAGTTGTCTGCCCTATCATTGTGTATTTTTTGCTCTTAATTTCTGTATTATTATTAGACAATTTCTGAGGTTTTTTGGGTTTTTTTTTGTTTTTTTTTTTAATATGATTGACTTCACACCCAACCCATCTGCTCTTAACTCTTTCCATTCCTTAGTGTGCAATTAATCATTCAATAATCTCAATCATTCCTGTTTGGAAATTCCTACATGACAATTTGCCAGGGTGTACAGGTTTGCTGTCATGATATTAACAGATGATGAGGACTTTCAATATCTCCTTATTTTCACCCCTATCTTCAGAATGTTTGCTGACATACACAATTCAGTGGCTATACGAGCATTAATAAGTTTGCATACAAATGATCCATTTGTGCACAGCCACTGGACTGCAGTTTCAGCATGTTTCTTATTTCATTGAGAATTCCTAAAATGCTTGTAGGTTCTGTTCCTCATGTATAAATGCGTGTTTATCATCAGTTCATTCACTGTGTACCTTTTTGAATTACAGAATTCAATGTACAAATCCTGAAGTTCACTGTTACAATTATAAAAAGCTGAACACAACACTTGAACTCTTAAAGAATAAAAAGGTATTTTCCAAGACAAATTAAAATCTGTATGCCTTTAGGACTAATAACACCCTCAGAACTGAAAAGACTTTTTCCAGTGCTTGTGTCATAGAACTGCAATGTTCCAATCCTACATGCTGATTCTTCAGCCCACTCAGATAACAGTTCACTTTGTAGGAGACTGGCAATCAAATGAAAAACAGTTCTCTATTCTGTGTCTTATGAAGAAATAAGGTTCATAAGGAAATTATTACTTATGAAAGCAAGCAGTACTATTCATTGAAATTAACAGGAACAACTTTTTAAGAATGTTCCAGATCATACAAATAAAAACAAGGTATACAAATGACAGTGGTCCATGATTGCAGTATACTTTTCAGTGATGACTAGATTATTTTCTATTTGCCTCAAAAGACACCAGTATTGAAGTACAGACAATTTTAATTACTGCATATCACTTATACAGACATTTCATCCTGACACTTCATTATGTTGGGTAAGAACTATCCATTTTCTAGGAATTAGATTTTTTTTCCATAAAAATCTAATTTAACTTTTTTTTTTTTTAAAAAAAAGCTTTTAAAAATATGTGTATCTGAAATAGTAACACAAACTGTACCATCACAACAGAAGTATTGCTAATATGGGAAAGCAGAACATACTTGAAGCACCATGAAAAAGCATTACTTTGAGAAGCGTCTTGAGGATCCGTTTCTCCCTATATTAAAATGTTTCCACAGTAAAAGATACTATTTCTTATACAGCAAGCTGTGGAGGATATGCACCTTCATCTAAGTTATACAACATGCTATTTCATATCATGTCCACTGATTAGTTTTAAAACAATGTCTCCTAAAAACATTTTAATTTGATTCAGACCTTTGCTGTCTGGCTTCAATCTTGTTTTAAATTCTACTGCCCACACAGCATCTGTATCTTGGACTCACTTTAAGTTGCTAATTCCCTTTTTGTGCACTTCTTATTTTTATTACACCCTTCTCATTTTCCACTACTTTACTTTTCCAATTTCTGCTCTCAAGATTACTACACTACATGTAGGTACTGCACTGTGTATGCAGTACATCCTTCTCCAGTACTCTACATACGCCATGTGTGTTTTCATTGTAAAATTCCAGGGGTATCCTAAATCATCTGGGTGCAGCCAGTGACGGGTAGGAACAGCAGGAACTGATGACAGGATCTCTTCAGATGTCTACCAGCTATATTCTTTATTATTTTAGGAAGGGGGCTTTTGTCATTTAATTTCCTTTATTTAATCTTTTCTGTACTGAAGCAAGACCTTAGAAAGTGTAAGTCTTTATAACTGAAATAGCATTAAGAAAAAGTTCTAAATGAATATTGTTTTGCTTATCCATCACAGCTTTGGAGTTTAGAAAAACAGTGAGGTGGTATTTTGTTTGGGTTTTCATCATCCAGCCCTGAATAAGTTTGTATCTCTCATATAAGTCGGTCCCTCCATTACCTCAGTGTAAGAAAAAAAGTTATAGATCTAACCTGGATCCAAATGCATTGTAAATCAATACTTATTTTAATATTACTAAAATGGTAGCAAATGGACATATTAAGTCATAGAGCATCTCACTTCTTTGCTTTTTAGTAGCTTTCTGATGCATGTCATAAACACTATATGAGAATCATGTACCTTTCTTTTATATGAAAAATATGCAGAACTGTCTAAAACCTTCAACAATGCATTACCAAATTTGTGCTGCCTAAGTAAATTAGTATTATACTATCTGGCTATATGAAAAAGTGTTAGGCATAATAAGTCATTGAAATGACTTCAAATATCTACTGAAGAGAACAATGTTAACTCTAGCTGCTCTATACCGAAAAGTCAGGACACTAATATACATCAAAGTTAACTGTGAAGCATCAGTATTTTCATTTCTGAATTTAAGAGGTGCTGCTTTTTAATAAAATTGACAATTCAAACAATTTCATATGGAAAAAGTAATCATATTCTCACTAAAAACAAAAGCAGTGTTACAGCACTGAAAACTAACATGGTGAAAACAAATGCTCGAAACATTTTGGCTGCTGATAAATCTTACTGATAGGTATGGACCGATTTCAGATTACTGATTGCTGTGAAGAATAAGAGAAGGCTAGGGTCCATAGCTTCCTCTATAATAGCAGCTTTCACATTGCCAGGCACCCAACTTCCCACTGCATATTGAACCTCCTCAAAACCAGAGCTACATGCTTTTTTTCTACTAAATTGTTTCACTACCCTTTTTAAAGCCCACATAAACTCATCACCTCACCCACACAAAGCACATACCCTGTACATTCAGTCTCTTCCCATGGTTTGTTCCCAACTTATAAAGCCTAGATTGCCACTGATGTTTGATGATGTGGGCAGGAAATTAAATACCTACAGGACAGCATGGATTAACTGTAAAAAGCTAGTTTGCAAATAAAAGAATAATACTCCATGAACTCTGAACCCAAAGAATCCCAAAAAGAAACCTCTGGAACAAGAAGAATATTGTAGTCAGAAAATAAACAATGGGCAGAGAAGGATTATTAACATCCAAATAACAGCCAGTATTACTCATCAAACAGTAGTAAATTATACCAGGATAAATGCCTACATTTCCATTTGTATGGGATGAAAAACAAGGAAGCATAGGGCAGCATGATCTGAGATTAGACTCCAGCCTCCACCAAGGGTAGTCCCCAGCGTGCTTCAGCTGGGAGGGATAATGCATTCCTCTCCCTTCAGCTTCCTCTTTTCTTCTCACATTCTCTTTGGGATGCTAGATTTATTTTACAGGCTTTTAACAGTGTTTGGACTGAGCTGCTCTCCATGCCTCTTTAGGGTGACTTATAATTTCAAGCAATGCCAATGGTGAAAGAGGACACAAATGTGTCTCACCTCACACATCTTCTCCTTTCCCCAAACACTGATGTGATCCCCTACCAGGACCAGACACAGCCTAAATTAAATGCCTCAGATTCTCAGAGCATGTCAGCAGTGCCAGCCAGGTGTCAACCGATATTTTTGTGCCCCATTAAAGAGGAAGCAAATCTCCCTCAAGCCAAAGACAGTAATTAATCACAGAAAACACCTACTTACTGGTACAGAAAACAAAGTTATTTCCTCCCCCCTTTCCATAAAAATCAAAAGAAATATCAGTTACATTCAAGTAATTAATGTTATTACATGGAAAAATAACATTTAAAGACAAAAGAGAAATATGGACATAGGAGCCAAGATGGCCCCACAGCTGCAGACCTTGACAGCAACTCCAGATGCACCTCTGTTCCCCGCCAGTAGCAAAACTGCAAAAGGAGCCAGCAGAGGTGACACCAAGGAGTTAGCAACAGACCCGCATGCTGCTGCTAGAACAAGCATTGCAGAGTTTGGCATCTGGTCCCTACTTTTGCCAAGTATGCGCCGTTTGTTTCCACAGCTGTTAAATGTGTATGCTCAAAAAGAGAAAAACAGAAAGAAAGAGCAGCTAGAGATATACTAGTGACTGCAGGAAGAAGTATGAAGCCAACACGCAATTTATTCCCAGATAACAATTTGCTTGAGAAAATGTACTGCTAGTTATTAGGACAAGTCTGAGATATTCTTAGATGAAATTCATGCATAAATTCATATGGCATATTTATGTTTATATCTTCAAAACACTGTAGGCAATTATCACAAGGTTAACAAATACATTTTCTGTAAACAACTTTTCCCCACTTTCCATATATATTTTAAATTACTTTGTAATAATCTGCTCCATCCAGCAGAGAAAATTATTTTAGGCAAACTAATCTGCACCAATTTACCTGAAGGTAAAAGGATACAAAATTAAACAATGCTATTAAGTTAGGTAACTTGTTATAAATCCTTGTGATGCACTGAGCAGAACACAAAGCAGCAATTAAAAATAATAATAGCACAATTAACACTTGAATAAATTAGAAAGAATCTCATTTTGAAATAACACCTCCCTTTTAAATACAGATCAAAAAGAAGTTACATTTAAGAAAATAAAGATTTTCATTTAAGCAAATTAAGGAACTCTAAATATTTAGACTTCAAGAACAAGTAAGGTAAACATATTTCTGGATGCAGCAAACATGCTGTATTCAGTTTCTGGCAAAATCTTATCAATTTCTTTGCTTCTAGCAATGTTTTGGTCTTCACAGGGGAGTAATTTCTGGTTTGATTAGCATAACTGACCCTGCTTTACACCTGTAAAGGGAAGCCTTGTTAATATGGCTAAACTGAACGCATATTCAGTTAAAATGCGGCCTCTAGATATATGTGAAACATTGATTTACTCGAATTCCGTTACCTTCCCCCCAGGTGAGATATACAGATCCTTTGAAAACACAGATACGAGCTAAACCTCTGTTCTTCAACTAATTTAGAGTTTAAACAGAACCAACCACATAGGTGTTTTTTTTTTTATAAAACAGTCTTTGATAAACTGAAGTCTATAGAAAGAAACTGAGGTTAGAAGTTACTCCGAGTATTTTATGTCTGCTGGAGTTTCCCACATAGCTTTATCTGTTCTGTATTTTTCATAATTCATTTTTTTTTTCCATTTCTTGCAACAGTAACAAAATTTCTGCAATTACTTTTACTATGTTTCACCACTTGGTAGGAGAAAACTGGAGAAAAAAAAATCAAGGATCTTAAATTTCCTGTTACTTTCCAACTGAAAAAGAAAAATAAACCTGAAATGCAATATTCTATATTCACTACTATGTTGCAGTGTTACCTAATGACAGTGGTTTCACTGAGAAATCTCTGGAAAGACAGCCAGCAAGACATCTGCAGGCTACCTTGTCCTTGTGCCTATCTAGGCTTTAGCAGGGATGCAGTAAGACAACTGTTAGGGTAACTTGACTCTTAATCTCAAGACTATGACAGTGGTTAGAGTTCCCCATTATCCCCCTTAGCTCTACACTAGAATGTATATTGCCATCAAGCATACACCTACTATGATGCTAGTGCAAACTCATTATATGACTGTATTGCACAGAGCAGTTCTGACCAGCAGTGACCTAGCCCTATCTTCATTAGTGCGCCTGCAATTGCTCCCCCTGAGAAAGCTTAATCAACAGAGACAAATTTGAGAGCTCACAGAAACTGGTAGTTGAAAACCAACCCTTTCCACCAGGAATATTGTCAGAAGTGATTACCAGAAGTTCTGTATTATAAACTATAATAGAAGAGGAATCCAGATCCTTATAAGTGCAATGATGAATTGCATGTTGTCAGCAATGAAGAAGAGCCTAACCTTAATGTTTTCCTCTCTTCCAGCTCCAGTTCTGTGGCCAGTAATTGCGTCCACCTAAGACCAGAACATGCATAATGAGATCTGGTTGTCCACAATTCAGTCTATATAAAATGGAGTTGATAGTGTTAAATGGCAATTGGATGTCAGGCAATTTAACTTAACTGTTCCTGTGAGACAGTATATCTATTTACAAACTACGACCCAAGTTCCTACTACTTACTGGGAAATGAAGTGTACAATCAGATTTCCATGATCAGAAATAGACACTGCTATGCAAAACTCAAACTGTTAAGGCAAGTATTTTGTGCCCTATATATTACAAGGATAACACTGTAAAGGATTCTAGGTTAAATGAATGATTTAAGTACTGAAGATAGCACAAAATCTGCCTAGTCCATGGATATCCGTTCTTCTCATGTACTAACGATTTGCAAGAACTATCATGATTGAGTTCTTACTGCTAAATGAGGGATAAGAGAGCCTCAGTGGAGCCTGCTTTTGTCTGAAACCACTTCCATGGTTATTCAGAGACAGTTTGAAATTCTCTTATCTTGAAAGCATGTTGGAAAACTAGTTTATACAAACATTCATATTCAGGGAAGGAAATCTCCTTCAGGACTGGAAATTGGTCATGACTTTCTGTTGGCTTGTTGTTTGCTTAACTGGAGACTGATTCAAGCGCTGTTTTTCTAGCAGAAAATGACAGAATATTCATTCTGTTCTAAAGAATCATTTCTAGAAATAGCAAAGTCCTCCCTAAAACCTGGTATTGCATATGTCTCTAAACACGTTTTGTTGATATTTTGATGCCTCTTTGCCTATTTTACACCTCTGTTCATGTGTAATAGAAACTGGTATATAAATCTTCCATGGAAGGAAACCTTGGCTCAGAGCTGGAGTGGAGCCACATTATGCACTTCCATGAAGCTTTGCACTAACCTCCACACAGCAACATCTAAGTGCTTAACTAATGATGGCCAATTCTTCTTTCTTAAACCACATGCAGCTCATAAGCTAGCAAAGCATGGCTCCTGTGTTTGTGGAGCTGTTGATAACATAGACTAAAATAAGTCATCCAAAATCCTGGCTATTGGATGAAGAGTGTGAGCAGGGTCAGAATCTGCTAAAGGCCAGCCATCTAAGATGATGTGTCCTCCTGTGGCTATGCTACATATGAAGCTTCCAGAAGCTTTTTGGAACTGTGATGAAACCATTTTTGTTGTTGTTGAGGGATGGGAGGCTTGGGCTATCTGAGGCCGAGTAAGTATTCTGCTGCTGAACATATGGATGGAACTAGGACAGCGCAACTAGATGGGGAATGGTGAGAGAGGAAGAGCTTTTGATTTCCTGGCCTCCTGGGAAACAGGAAATGCAGCATGAAGACTGTGGTGCTGCTACAGCAGTAGTCGCTGGTACTTAACAGCATCTTAGCTAGCTTTCTAGAGCCTGACACAGGAAAAAAAAAACAGGAATATGGTTTGTGATTGACTTGCCTAATCAGCTGCTTGGGCTCCCTGGCCAGCCCTGGGCAAAAAAGAGACTCAGAAAGGTTAGGCACCTTTTCTTTAAGGCAATAATCCCAGTCTGATGCAGCAGGATCAGTCAGGTAGCATAGACAACCTGATTTACTTATTAAATCATCCAGAAATGAAGTAAGACCAAAGTGTTTTGAAACAAGAACAAAGAAGGATTCAGCGAACTTTTACTGATATGTCCCTAGCTATTGCCTCTCGCTTTTCTGCCTGTTGCGAAAAGGTTTTAAAGTACATCTTGCTTCTGGTTTCCCTTCAGCTGATGTTAGAAAAGACATCAAGTGTCATCAGATATTCTACACTGTACAGGGTTTCTGTCAATAGAAGATAGAGTATTAGCAGCATCAGCGAAGCTCATTTAGGAAAGTATGACTGATTTTGATGTGAAATCTTCTGATGGGAGACTCCTTCCACCATTTAATATGTGGGTTTGGTTACTTAGATTATAAATCTGGGCATCTAATTTTAAGGACAGAGTAGAACTGTCTTTCTGGAAGCATAAAAAAATCTTAACTGCCACAGATAATGTCAACTCAAATTATTATTTACATTCCAAAATAGATTATAGGAGAAGAGAACATAACTGGAAATTAAAAAAAAAATTCAGCACATATATCAGAAAGCACCTTTTAATGTAGCGAATAATAAATACTTGGAATAGCCTGCAGGCAAAGTTGCTGAGGCAAAAAGCACCTGTGTCATTCAAGAAACAATTAGATATCATCCTTGGGGAAACAGACTATCAAGAAGAATATGCCCTGATGAATCAAGTGACCTTTATTCACTCTACAAAATTCTCTCATGTTTTTAGAATTCTATTGAAGAATATTTCAGCGTTTTGGCCTCCAGCAATGTCAATTCTTCCTTGAATTATCCTGTTCATCAGTTCACTGCTGAGGTTGATCCTTTCTTACACTGTAACAAATACTGAACGGTCGCTATCCCTGTAACATGACAATACTTTAGAGTATAAAAGAAAACCTCATTCTCAGTCCCAAGAGTGTACCCAGTCTTGTACCCAGACTGACTACAGAAAGCTTTTCAGGCATTTTGAAAATACATAAACAACAAAAAAACCTCTCAGGATTTCTATCAACTGTAAGAAATATAGCTATTCTCCACTCCTGGCACACAGCATGCACCTTTTAGATGAAGCACGTATAGGAAAATTACAAGGTAATTTTCTCTCAGAAAGCTAAGCAGATTCATGAAGGTCCTTATGGCTTTCCAGGGATTGCTAATATAAATCTTTTAATCCTTAAAGTTATTGCTGGAATTTTTCAGATGTTTAATTTGTTTAATTCAATACAGATAAAAATTAATACAAGATTGAGCATACACAAGGATTGTCTCTGCTTACTGGAAATGTGTAGCCCACTTTAAACTTTTTAAGATATGACTGGGAAAATGTAATCACTGCTAAAACAAGGAAAAACATAGCTTATCTCCACTTACATGCAGAGGTAAGCGGAAACAATACAGTTGGGCAAAAGCAGCTCTGACAGCTTAGGCATTAGGGGAAAACCTAGTGTTATCTGTAAAGCTTTTTTACTTTTGATAGACTGGACTTACATACACAAGTCACAGGAGCTCTGGACTAGTCTAATATTTTCTTCCCCCATCCACAGTCTTAGAAGGCACTTTTGAGTTCTCTAGCACACTGCAATATACTGTGAATTTTAGTCCCTTATAACTTTGAAGAAGTAAATTGAAGTTTACTAACATAGAAATATCAAACCATTACTTTCATTGTGACAATACACTGAAAAATTCAAATTCCATCACAAAGTCTATTTATTTTGGAAATGCAACATGTAAGTACTATCAGAAAAGACAGAACTGGTACATAAAGTTTTAGGTAATTCCTTCTGAAGATAATTCTTTTCTGCATGTAGAAATGTAACACTGATATCAGCCACCACAAGTGTAAGAGTTCTGAAAACAAGCAAAACATGACTTGGCATATTATAGTTTCTACCTGCTAAACTTCCATATGTCTGCTATAGATTTGTTTCTCTTGGTATTAGAACTTGCAGCAGACTTTTCTGTAATAAAATGGCTCTGCTCCTTTTGGGTTTCATCTTGGATCCTAACAATATTATTTGTGATACACTTCTTATTCATTACATTTTATTCACGTTGTTATAATTTTCATGGACTTTCCACAAATGTACATTTATCTATGCTGTTAAATCATCAAAGAGGTCCTATTTAATTGACAGAATCACAGACACAGATATGTGTTGGCAGGATTTGGCCCTTGACAGAATCCCTTAATACCAGAACATTTGCCTGCTGGTGAAGGTTTTTGTCACTAGTTATACACAGGGTCAGCCCTAAGGGTCAGGGTTTGAAGTCAGATTAATGAGTAAATGCAGTTGTTCTCATAGATTTTAGCACTAGAATCATTATTCTGTAGTCATCTACAGCAAACTGTATTTGCATAACATTAGTTGAAGTACTTGTTGGTGAAAGTCACTATGCAATCAACTATTGCTCAGAGCCTTCTTTTTATCCATTTCAGAACCTCCATCCAAATCATTCATATAAATATTTTAAAAGTTCCAATTTAAATACTGAATTTTGTGGCAATATAGTAGTAAAACTAGTCCAGGCCAAAAAGGTGTCATTTATGGTTTTTAGTCATTGTTCTTCCCATTTTATGCAGTGATAAACAATTTTTTACCTAAGATATTAAAAACTATTTTTTTTTCTCAAAAATAGGTTTTCCTGCTTAGTGAAACACAATCTCTTCAAAAAGTGTGGAACTGAGTACATTTCCCTTATTTTCTTGAAGATCATTCCTATTGTTCTTTGACATTTATATCTAGAATTTGCACAGTCCTGCCCTTTCTGAAAGGCTATTTAAATAAAAAGTTGAAGAAAAAGTAACCCCTCTAATTTGTTTGCCTACAGACATCTGAAAAATACCATCCATATATATTCTTAAAAGAAAATATCTATAAAATAAATAAAACAAATATGAAGTAAAAATGCTGCAGCTAGTCAAAAATGCTGAAGAGACATTTTAAAGGACAGGAGACTTCAACCTTAAATGAATTCCAGCCTCTCCTTTCTATCTATTAAAACTGGCTTTGAAAGTTACAGAATGTAATAGAGGGTCTTCTAAATGTAAGACTGTATTACTCACTATAATACAGTTCCCAGGGCACTGTCCTATATGATGTATTTGCTTTGGAGGAAAACAACAGTCAATACGATTTATACATTAACCCTGCTACTGCCCCTATGCATCTTATCAAGTTAACCAGATGAAATAGAAGCCCACT
>JASSUY010003280.1:0-17850 GCA_032466535.1 Forpus xanthops | reverse complement strand
CTGAAAAATCCATAACACAGTGCTACACCAGCTACTGCTTAAAGAAAAATGACTGCTGCTGCTGAACCCATGACAAGGAGCAAAGGTGAACATGCTCCTAACTTCTCAGTCTACTGCCACTCTTCAGAGCATGGCCAAGGTCAAATCAAGAGCTGACAGGTTTGTCTACTGCATCAACAAAATGCACGTTGACAAGCTAATTTTTTGTTATTCATGATGCAAGCTGGTATGCTCATATAAAAGAGTAATTATGCCTGAGTATTACAGCAGATTGCATTAATTTTGCTGAGATGAGGTGCAAAGCATTTACAATGCTTTATCACAGCACTGAATAGTCGCTTCTTTTCCCAATTATATTTATAAATATCTATTCTGACTTTCAGTAGTCTTAAATAACAGCTAACTGTAGACCTTGATGGGACCAAAAGAGGACTCATAAAGGATGCAATTACAACCAATTGTAGCAACAAATTGTAGCATTTAAGAAATTTATAAATGGAATTCAGCACTTCTCCAACTAATTATGTTTACTTTACCACCAATAATGCAAGTTGCAAAGCTTATCCCAGTGCCACGTGCAGATGGCAATCACAGATGCGAGCCAATCCGAGATGCATTGAGAGGCATGTTAAAATGCCAAAACCACTTTTCGTATTTACTGTTAGCTAGAATTTTCCTGCAACTCCTATTACTACAGAAAAAAAAAAATCCTACTGAAAGTTATTGGTGACTTGACACGTATTCCATTTTGAAGTGACTGCAGGCACAGCCTGGGTTTGTTAGTTTTGCATTTTTAAAAATTAACCTTTAGTTTTAGAGAAGGCACAGGTGTCTGAATTTGGAGTATCTTTCTCTCATGTCTCATGTTTTCATAAATACCAGGATTGTCCCTTTTTTATCTCTCTCCCCACTCTCTCCAACCTCAAATCTGAAAATTCCTGCTCCACAGACCAGAAGTTTTCTAGAACAAGCCCTGAATTCTCTTCTTTACTTGGTAAGGAGAATCCAAGTACAACTGAAGTCATTCTTCCTTCTTTCAGAATTTAAGTTATCAAAGGCTGGATTAACTCAGCAGGCATAAAGATGTACTCGCCATATACACTACCACAAGCAGCACTGCTCTCATACTGAGCTTTGCACCAGTACACTGAAATAAGAAATCAGTACAAGCAGACACAAACACAGGTAAAAGTGTCCTTCAAAAGGGCAGTTGTACTGTCACACCATTTTAGGCACCTACCTAAGGAGCTGTTAAAGCAGAAGACTGCGCTGCAGAATTGGCCAGGAGAAAAGTTCTTTTAAAGTAGCAGAAATAGAAAATAAATATTCACAGATTTTTTGCTAGCTTTGAGGGGAGTTAGAAACTTAACCATTGTCTGTACTGTTGAAAAATCTATTTAAGTCAGAAAATTAAATTCTGGTTTTCCTTACAGTAATTACAGAAGTACCTTGAATGCTGCCTTGCTTCCAATCTATTAACAAGCTTTTACTTCTGTGGTCATACAGTTCACTTGCCATACTTGTGGCCAAATCCCAGCCACTTCTACACTCTGTAACTGCTTTGTACAAAGCAGTAGTTTCAAGAGTTTAAAAATAAAGCTGCTTTATAAAGAATAACACAACCAGAACAATTGTGAGGCTCTGTACTTGCAGCTCTTGATTTGTAGGTTGTTCACCAAATGAAAACCAACAAACAGAAGGAAAAGTATGAAAGTCAAAAATACTGAACTGCTGTGCTATGCTTACCCTAAGCAACCAATACAACTGTATATATTAAATAATACATCAGTAACTTCAAAAGGCTGTTCTTAAAAACCTTAAATGTATATGACTGAGATTTCCAGGAACACTAACTGAATGTCCTCAGCATAGTCATTAAACTGTAAGGACTTCCATAACAGAATGAAAATGCCCCAAGATTTGTCATAGTTGAAAACTACATTAATAAATTTACAGACTGAACAAGAACAGAAAATGAAATGTGATCTGTAAAACTGGTAACTCCCTTTAGGGTAGAATTAGGAATGCTGGCCAGACAGCTAACACCCAGTTTGCATTTGACATTGACTCTTCTTATACCATCAAGAGATTTCAGTCTAAAGTGAGATTTCAAACACAGACAAAAAGTAGGAAGCAAAATGGGAGCAAGAAGTTCTTAATCCATTAATATGATATTTACAGTATTCATCAAATGTGCTGCAGCAGGAAAACCTACAACATCAAGATATGCTGAATAATGGGACAGCAAGCTAATGCCATAACAATGTTCTCCAACATGCAGGATGGAAAACAGATCCCATTAAGAAAACCAGACCACAACTGTCCAGGGAGCATACTATAAAAGCAGTAATCTAAACAATCTTACCCTCTTTCCTGTCAACAGGTTTTGCCTGTTCTTCTATATCAAAGCTCTCCGGCATCTGCTGGCCTTTGAAGCAGTTGAGATGCTCCTGTTCTATTAAGTTACCTTCCTCCTCTTCCAGAGGTTGCCATGTGCCATCGATAAACCACTGTCCACGCATCACAGGGATCTTTTCTGATTCTAAAAATCAAAAGAGATATTTTTTTTTTATTTTAATGCAACAACTCACAAACTGACAGCAGATAAAAGGGAAAAGGAATTAGAGGAAAAGGGAATTCTGTTTGGTGTTTTGATGAGAAAACTACACTCCTGCTGCTGGGACTAACAAGGTAACCACAAGTGCCTTGACAAGGCACCACCATCTTTTCCATTGGGGTGAAATGAGTAGTGAAATAAGTGTTAATTTGTTAACACCTGAGCTAATGGGGACAAATCTTTAGAGTGTCTGTGAGGATGTGAGTGATGGACAGAAAGATGCAGATTCTGAAAAATTTATTAAAGATTAAGTTCAAACAACAGTCCAGCTTTAATAGGAAATACTCCTCTCTTCCTTGTTGCCTTGAGTTTTAGGAACTTTGTGAGACTCATGTTGCTCTATAAAATTTGACTGATAACTTGAAACCAACAAGAGAATGCAGAATAAGGAGATGACACAAAATCCCCCAAGCTCACCCTGACTGCACAGGGCCTTGTTTCCTTTGGGAACTGCATTTACAATAACCCAAATTACACAACAGTTAGCACAAAGAGTAAATTTAAAGATTAAAGGGTTTTTTTTACTAAAACCAGTCTTTTACTGAGGGCTGTTTCCAGTCACTGTCATTCTAGTTTGTTTCAGCACTCCAAATGAGGAACCTGGGTACCCACTGCTTGCTGTCTGCACGACAAAAGACAAGTCTATGAAAAATGTATCTGGTGCTTATTCTTCATCAAACTGTGCTTGATGCCCACACTAACAACTGGGGCTGTAGGGAGCAAGAATTCTCCTCTTATACCCATCCCTGCAAGCAAACTAAGACAATAACATCCATTGTATCTCAGCTCAGAATTTCTCCTCCTACATCTGGAAAACAGGAGAAATACCACATCTGCCTGTGCTCCATAAGCCTGTAACCCCAAGACCCCAACCTCCAGCCTCATGGTAATGGCACAGATATAGGTCTGCTGAGACACGGAGCAGTTGGACCATGGAGCTCCAAGCGCCCCCTAGTATGCGCTGCTGTACATTGAAGATGTACAGAGAGACTCATCCAAATGCAAATGCCACACACGTAGCAGATTCCTGCAGAAGTTTAGCTCTCTGAAGCAGCTAAGAATTCAACCACAAAAGAAGAGGCTCAAAAAGGAGATGGGGAGGGAGGTCAGGAAATAGACTTTACTACTCAAATATCTGTATTTTCCCTCCCTGGAAAAGAGAAAAAAAAATGGTAAGGACAGCTTGGGAAAGAAGCAATAGATGTAAAGAAACAGTAAACTAAAATTAGGTAAAAAAGCAAACAGGAAACAATAGAGAAACAAGAGAGCATGGAGATTTTAGAGTTACTGATCTATACCTAGACCAGTACAAAGTTCATCTGGCAAGGTGACCCAGCCAAGGGCACTGGTTTTTAGCCCAGGCACATCACTGTTAGCACAGCCACTAGCTCAGACTGTGGAAGCATCTGCTTCACAGAGCACCAAGCACCACCAGGACTGGGCATGTCCCACTAAGCTTGACAGCAGATCAGAAGTCTTTGTGCTGCACTCCACTGTAGGCTACCGTTCATTGCTCCTGAGGTCACTAGTACACAGCAGAAATGATTTTCATACTGTTTGCAGATAAGAATGCAACACTGAATTGCAAGCACCTCAGTAATTTTCTTGGAATCTCTGAACTACTCTGAATTTTTCATCCCTCAGGTCATTTCACCTACAAGCTATGAAAGTAAAAGGAAAATCCCCTTGCAGTAATCTCTACAGGGCAAGTAACACTGAAGTAATCCAAAGCCTGTGTACACAGTACTAGAAATTATAAGCTTTTAGCACCCCACATTGGTAATAGAAGGAGGGCACACTTGCAGGTGGTGGCATCCTTAAGCTGTGCCTGGAACAGCCTGAAACAATCAGCAAGGAAAGGTCAACAGCAGTGAAGCTCTCAGTGGGGAGGGAAGCAGATGACCTGGAGCAAAGAGCCCAGATTATCATTGAACTTCCCTCATTTGGTGCTGAGACACATGCTTGCACAGTTACTCAAGTGTTCTTGTGACTGGGAATCCTGCAGGCAACCTTCTAAAACAGTGCCTCTGTGCACACGTGGCACAAGGCAGAGTGAATTTCCCAAAACAGTAGCTACAAGCACCACCAGCCTCTCTCATCCCAACTTCTCGCAGACCCAGGATTTCTTTGGCAGGCATCTGGCATGCTGGCTCATCCCTTCCAAGTCACCCAAAGCCTCATTCAAATTTTTTGATCTCCCTGGATCCTCAACTTTGCCTGTGTAGAACACAGACAATTTGGGTCTTGTTGGTTTGTCCAAAATGCAGACAGAAGTGCAAGACCCAGTTCTGCCATTCAATTTCTGTCTGCGCTGGGAAAATAGCCATTCCAGATAAGAGCAATCGCTACGCACTGAATTTCTTATTCATGATCTATTATTATGCTGATGATCCATCAGATTAATAAGTAGGTTAGAGTATTCAATGGGCATGGTTATTTAATAAAACTTAACCCCCAAACATATCAGAAGAACAAAAGGTCTGAATGGCTTTAAACTGCAGAAATTAGTAGTCACTACAACATAGGTTCAACTGTCTACGAAAATTTAAGCTAACTTTGAAGTCTACAACCTATCAATGAATCATAAAACGTGCATTTAGTTTTCATGAAATGAAAGTTAACCACAGCAATGCTAGTTGTCACCATATACAGTAGCCTCTCATCACTCACTTCTCTTAGGCTTTACTATACACCCCTACATTTCACACCTGTCAGATATCTGCATGTTTCAGCAGAGCTAATACACACAGATCCAGTTAGGCTGCCCTTACAAACAAAGCACTGTCTGCAGGAAGAAATGAAATGAACATAATATGTGAGGGTAGATAAAGGATCCCATTGTGGTTGAAGTAATGATACAGCTACGTCAGATGTTAATCCTCACTGGGAAAATCTGTAGGCAATTCCTTAATTCTTGACTAGGCGTTCTGATGAGACTCCATTCATTGAATCCACAAAAGGTTTTCTCTTTTTTTTTTAAAAATATGAATACTATTTTGTACTCCAAACTAAGTGAACACAGGACACTTCTTTTTCAGTTTTGAAGGGCTTTAAGACTTTCACATCAGAATTTCCACCTACGGATTTCTAAAATTCTAAATATAAAGCATTAAAATAAGCATTTTCAGGCTCTTTTTGCCTTAGAGAAACTTTCCCATACTGGCTCTTCACAATGATAGACTGTAGCACTCAAACATTAAATGGGCACTGCCTTTTCCACAAAGGTTCAGTCGGGAAAAAATTGGCATGTTTGAAATAAAATTATTGTAAAGTCCTTACAGGACAATTTAGTTCTTGAATAAACTCATATCTGTCTCTGGGTCTGGAAAGGGCATTTATATGGAAATATATCACTTCCAGATCAAAAGACAGATTATCATGGAACTCTGTTTCCCAGCCAGAGATTTAAAACTTGAGTGAGGGAACTGTTTTCCAAAGCTCAGTGGGACTTCAGGGGGACCCAAAAGCTGGGTTTTTTTGTCCCCTCCTCTGAAATGCTGTACACTATGTGTGCAGTCACAGCACACAGGTCTACAAGCCTGTCTTATTTCACATTGCCAGTTGGGTGGCAGGTTTGATCACTGTGTTGCTGTGAAAACTCAAGCAAAAACCACCTGATATAGGGAACAAGTAAATAACATTTCCTTCCATCAGAAACACAGTTTGATTTTAAGAAACCTGAACAGTGTCTTCCAGAACTGAAAAAAATTTCTGATCACAGCTCACAAAGAAGCATTTTATCTTTCTCATGAGAGAATAGGCTTTTCAAAACTGAGCAGTGCTACCTCTGAATGGACTCTTCGTTAAGGACTGTAGAGATAGACAAGGAGTACCAGGTTCAAACTTAAACAGGGGAAGTTTAGGTTAGATACAAGGAAGTTCTTTACTATGAGGGTGGTGAGGCACTGGCACAGGTTGCCCAGAAAAGCAGTGAATGATCAGTGTCCAAGGCCAGGCTGGATGGAGTCTTGGGTGACATGATTTAGTGTGAGGTGGCCCTGCCCATGGCAGGGGGGTTGGAACTTAATGACCTTAGGGCTCTTTCCAACCCAAACCATTCTATGATTCTGTTTTATTAGAAACACGTAATGGTGGATTTCAGTCCAAGTCAAAGTTGAATTCCAATCACAACAATGATGACAACCTACTTATGTCAAAAATCACCAGTTCCAAAGGCAAGTGGTATTTCAGTTATGAAGAAAGAGAAGTATATTACACTGAATACCCTGGACTGAAGGGGAAATGAGGCAACTCTAATGTGAGCAGAGATTTTTCAGTATAATCTCTTGATTGTGGGAAGATTAATGCATTACTCTCACACCTTTCTAAACATAATTTCTCTTGCTTAATCTTGGACACGTGCTGGTATTCATCAAAAATGTGATTTGTCAAGAGAACTTCACGTAAATTATTACAGTAATCTCCATTAAAAAGTGATGAACCCAAATTGCTATTTGAGGACCCAATTTCTCTCACTCCCATTCACTTTCAAAAAATTCATGTATCTCCTAGATATTCAGATGATTTTAGAAAGCTTAAACTACTTTTTTTCAGTTATTTTTGGTTTATGGGAGAGTTAAACACACTGATATCTAGATCATGTTGTAATGTAACTTTTTTTTTTCCAAATCTATAAACACAAAGTATTATTTATCTTTGCCCCTATAATCTTGACCATCAGGAAAGGATTTCCCTTGATTTTTTCGCTGCCTTAAGTCTTACACCATATAATATACAATCGGCATTGGTTCAGACCAAAAGACAGCAGCATATCTGGCCAGTTGTACACTTGCATGGTTTATTTATGCAATGGGAATTCCTAGATAAATTTGAATGGCAGGAATCAGAAGCTAATGAAAGGCACTTTATTTTAAGTAGTCATACATATTTTACCACTTTTAGAGAAAACTAGTTTAAGAGATCTAGACTGCAACAAAGGTCTTTTTTTTTTCCTGAAAACCCACATAATAAGAATATGAGTGCTGTAATTAATGTGATGAGACAAGAACATGAGTGATTTGCATTATGATAATTACCTAAATCCTCTGAATAACAAAAATTATGTTAAAATAAAAACTGCATGCAACATGTAGTATATACATATATGGTATTTATATATGTATATTCCCTTTTTATGAGGATCTTTAAGCTGTGTGATCACACCCAATATAAACTGCACGAGTAGCTAACTAATCCGTCGGAACATAGTATGAAAAATAGTAAGTGAGCAGAATTTCCTTAATTTTGATTCTTGTGCTACTACAGCAATGCTATCATGGTGTATACCTAAATGTAAATATTGTATAGCTGAAAGTGCGGCTCACATAACCCTCTTTCACCTTACTCAATTCAAAACCAGGAAACTGCTGCAAAACTAAGATGGAACAGAGATAATAACCAAAGATTAGCAAATAGAGCTTAAACATGCAGCCAAAAGGAGGTCTCCTTCAGAAATACCAACACCAGGTACCATGCAACTTGAAGATAGAATAAAATTGTAAGGGAGCAAGATTTAATAAACTTCTGCTCATTGCTTTAAAGCTGAGGTCCTGTTCATAAGGCTTGATGGCAAAGTTAAGGCATCTCTGGCACTATTCACTCATCAGTCTCAAGATTGCTATAACAATTCACCCACAAATGAGATCTAAAAGTTTAATATAATATTCACAAGCTCAGAAATATAAATGAAACCTGGTGCTTTGTTGAGACTGATAACCCCAATTTCCTAGCTCTCTAAAACCAAAGCCAAGAAGTTGGACAAAAAACACAAGCTCCTAAATGCCATTGGCTCAAGATGCTTTTCAGGGTAGTAATTTCAGATTCCTGCTTTTCAGTGTGGTAAATTCTGTTCCTTAAATTTCACTTCCTTATTACTACAGATGCAAAAAATTTTCAGCGTGTGAAGATAACATCTGCACAAGCTGAAAGTAACCACGAAGCTTACCATATACACTATATGAAGCTGAAAGTTACTCAAATAATGAAGTACTCACACACTTTACTATGGGAAAAAAATCCAGGGCAAAACCAGTCTTCCCCCTGCACATGCCAAAGGTATGCTAAAAAATGACGAGTATCATATGTCTTGGAGCACAGCATTCCTACCAACCACAATGCATACAAGAACTTGCGTGTTGACAAGAGCCGCTGAAATAAATGTATTCCACAACAACAAGGGTACTGCTAGAGGCTTTAAAAAATTTGCTATCCATTCCTGTTGTACCAGGCCTAAAATTGTATTTTAGGTATATTAACTACTGCACAGCCTTTAAGACTTTGCACTAGTGCGAACACCACTAAGTGTAAGCATGGGTATTACTCAACCTCTGCATTAGAGCATTTCCTACCCACCCAGCAGCTAAGGCTACAAAGGGCTCTACAGCAATAATGATTTGCAGATTCTATTTTTTGCCAATGCAAATGCACAGCATGCAGTTTGCAGGACAAGATCTGTTCCTCTTACTTAGTTCCCTCATGGCTGGGTTTGTAGCACCTTGGAAAGGAAAAAAAGGAAAGAAGAACTCATGAGATCAGGAAGCTTCATTAGGAAGCTAGGTGGTTATAGAAACCGATCACAAGATTGAATATTCCTATGTTTTAACTGTCAGTGATCATGCATGCTGGGTGAACATATGCTATAATAAAATAAACCCAAACTAACATTGGCACAGGTTGCCCAGAGAAGCTGTGGTTTTCCCATCCTTGGCAGTGCTCAAGACCAGGTTGGACAGGGCTTGGAGCAACCTGGTCTAGTGGAAGGTGCCCCTGCCTGTGGCAGGGGGTTGGACCTGGATGAGCTTTAAGGTCCCTTCCAACCCAAACCATTCTACAATATGATTATTTCATGTTTGCTCAGTAACATAACAGACTTTTTGATCCTTTTTTTAATAGCTTAATGTTACACAGCTTTCTAGCTATTGCTCAACATACTATTTCAAAATAGAGCAAATTACTAACACTTTAATAAATGGAGCCATTCATTTAAGCACAGCCTGGATGACTTCCCTTTGTTTAACAAACACAAACATATGAAATGATATTCTGCTCTTTCAAAAGGAACAACATAACCTGAAGAGGAGTTCAAGGGTGAAATCCTGGCTTCAAAAAACTTAACAGAGCTACATGAAATTACAGAGCCAGAGTTTTTTTTTTAATTCCGAGATGAAAAGAGATTTAATTCACTGAGCAGTGAAGGATATTAACGTTGCTGGTCTGTCAAGTAATTCTAAATTGCATTACTGAAGCAATTTAAAAAATACAGGTGGATGCTATTTTTGAGTTTCACACAGACTAAGCACATTCTTTCCAGACTCTGATCTATGAGAGCAGCTATACACGCAAGTCTCTACGTTTGCTTCAATGTTAGACACACCAATGGAGGAACACATGCTTTGCTCCACTGCAAATGTGAAATTGCCTGTTTACCAAGACTGCTTGAAGTATTCAAGCAACAGCTTGAATGTTTTTCCCTGAACCATTTTTAATCGGTTTACATTATGAACTGAGCAATCCAAAAGGATAATGAAATGCTGCTCTCTGGGGCTGGTTCAGATGTCAAACAGAATCTGTCAAACAGAAGGAACCCCTCAAAAAGAGATGAACACCCTCAAAGACATCTCTCATCTCAATTGCTACATATTACCCCAAAAGACAGCATATATTGTTTTTCAAGTAAAAGGATTTTGCTGGTTTAAAATAGTAGTTCAGTTAACACTTCTACAATTGCTTTTTACACAGACCTGAACTTGATGGTCCAAGTCAAAATCCTAAAGCTCACCTTATTAGCTATGCCAGTGATGCGCAGGAAATGCTTGCCAAAAAAACTCGGACTGTGGAACCATGAAACAAGGCTGCAATTTCACGTTCAGAGCTTTATTTTTATTGAATTCTTAAAATTGCTTACCAAATTTCAGTACTAGTACACTAAAGTGAAGCACTTCCACCACCAGCATTAGCTGCTGGGGTTAGTAAGCTGTAGGAGACGTTCCCTTATCAGCTATTTGCTCACTGAGAGAAACTTGGGTTTTTTGAAACTGCATTATGTGAAAACTAAACCAACCCACAAAAGAGCAGCCGTGCCACATGACAAGCATGTGAATACCTCCTAAAAGGTAAGCATGTGCTCAAAACCCATTGAAAGTCACAGGACATTTGCACAATCACACCATCTGCTCAGTGTGTTTGTTCTCCTGGTAGGTGTTCATCAATTGGCCTTTGCTAGCATGCTCTCACCAGCACTGAGCAGCAAGGGTCACGTACATATCGCTTAAGCAAGTAGGTCCCTACACAGGAATATCTCTTCTATAATAAACAGCAAGTGTTTTCCTGTGCATGTGTCAGGCCTACCACTGACAACTAAGATGAAGATATCCAAGGACACAATAACCTCTTCTCTAAACCTCTTCTCTCTTCCCCACTGCAGGGACTTTTTTTCTGCACTCTCTTAACCTCACTTCCTTTTTCCATCTACTTCACCCCAGCTCCTGATTCCCCTACACTTTCATCCCCAGATTTCACTTTTTTCTCCAAACTGCTTACCCAATATGGCTTTCCCTCTTTCTGAGATGAAAAGAGATTTAATGATTTTAGTTTCTTTCACCTTAAATATCACTGCCTGGGATCCCAGTTGCACCTCATATTCCTTTCATCCCACCACTTACTAACCATGCTATTTACAACACAATCTCCGGAGCTTCTCCTCTCCAGCTCTACACAAGGAACACTCTAGAATGGCTTCAGCTACTGGCAACCCATCCTAACAGGTCATACCACACTAGTGACCTTTCCTCTGGCCAACATTCAAATTTACTACTTCATTTTCACTTTTTTCCAACCTTAGAGATACCACTGAGAGAATTTATCATGCTTATTTCAATTTCTTGCACTTTTCTTTCGTTTAGCCCTTCTGCTTACTAACTCACAATGTCAGCTCTTACAGATTCTTGTTGAACTCCTCAGAGCAAAAAAGGAGTTGTGCAAAGGTATCTCTTTGCTGTCATATCATTTTTTCCCTAGACAGCATCTCCCTCTTACACACATACCTGCAGAAATTCACCTGTCATCTATCTTCAATCTAGCTGTTACCTCCAAATTACATCCCTTTCTATTTCTTCGACGTTGCCAGACAAATAAGTATTCAAACATGAATTAAGTCAGAACATTAATCCTGATCCTTCTCATCCTACAAACATTTTTTGCTTTCTTAGTTACAGTGGATAACATCCTGTCACCCATAACTTGTAAACCAAGTATTTCCTGCATCTCGGCCTTTGTGTTGACCACATCCAGCAGGAAATGTGTTGGACCACACTGAAGGGCAGCCACAACTCGCCTTCTAAGCTAAATCCATCCTTAGCTACTCTGCTGTAGCTGACACTATCCACTTGAGAGTGATTCTGGTATCATTTACCGGAGTAAGACAACAAATTCATTTTGCTTCAGAAACGCTTGTAAACCAAACACATAAAAGGTGAGGACACAGAACAAACTCTCCCTCAAAGATACATCAGAGCGCTGACACTTCCTACACGGTATACTAAAAGCATCCTAAATGTCACAAATTCCTTCTACTGAAAGAAGAAAATATACAAGAGACCATAAACATAACCAGAACATACATACAAATAAATGTAATTTGTGGCTTAATACAACAGAGTACTACAAATCTAAAAATTGTTCCATCTATATGCATTAGGCCTTCTGGTGAGGAAGGGGTTGGCCAAAACTAAGCTACAAGATACTTTTGGAAGGGTCATATGGTAAACACAGAAGCAAAAAGGTAAAACCCAGGAAATATTTTGAACAGCAAAAGCAGCACTTCAACTTGCCAAGTAAATTAGCAGTATTTTATCTGCAAAATAACGTATCTGGAGAGAAAAGCAAGATAATAGCATGCAGGAATTCAGCCTTCAATCAGAGGTCCCTTACATAAACAAAATTGTGCCATCCAACTTCAAAGACTGTCCAACAATACCAAAAGCAATGCTCTGAGCACACATAAAGCCACTAAAAAGGTGTTCTGCTGCTAAGACCAAACAAATGCAAGCTACAAGCATGCTTTATCATTTTCCTCATGTATCTGTTTTAAAACTATTTATGTTCCAGAATACAAACCAAACCCCATAAACTAAACACACAGACCCAGAAGCAATATCAGATATTGATTAAAACAGCCTGGCAGGAATTCTAGTGGGGCCTCAAGATGGTTTTGGGGTTGCCAGCCTGTAGAGTGTCAACATACAAATTTATGCTGTCACCTCCAGGGAAGGCACAAGCACCCAACTCTCCTGCATAAGGCAGGCAACTGAGAAGCACCTTACAGCTCCAAAATGTTTATTTTTAGCCTTGACAGTGCAGCCTAAAGAACCAACCCCCAGTGACTGAGGAACAGTAAGATACTGGGCCTTTTGTTCATGTCTACATCCTACATCAAAACAAGCCTACAATAAAACAAAATCCACTAAGTAATAGCCTTTTGTAATCAGCTGGTGCCACGTATCAACTACCATACTCCAACAGCTCTCAGTAATCTTGAGCAACTCTAAGTTCAGAGGGCAGATAACAGTGCCCTGGCATTTGCACCTCATTCTGCACAAGCTCAACCTGCAGAAGCTCTTCTCAAGGTGCCAACTGCCTCTTCTTCCAGTTTACAAAGCAGCTCACAGCTTACAAAAGAAAATGTAAGGTCTTGGATATTTACTTCAGTCCACGCTTAAAAGGCACCTAAGACAGTTTTTAAAAGCTGCCCAACTCCAGCCTGAGCATGCAAATTTTAAACCAAAGACCCAGTGGTCCACTGTGTTCACAGCTATTTCCACGCTAAGATCAATAAAATATCTGTTATATCACATCTGACATTTTTACTCAGGGACAGACCTACTGGTTTTTATTTTTTTTTAATGCAACAAGAGGTATTTTACTTAATAGACTTCTGTAACTTGACAACGTAACCATCCTTAATAGACTTCTGTAACTTGACAACGTAACCATCAAAAAGCAAGGGAAAAAGCAGATACCAGACAGGGCAATAGTTGCATGGAGCAAAGTCACAAGCCAAGGAAAAGGACAGTCACCCAGAAGTCCACAGGCTATATATTTAACAGAATCACTCATGACTTTGACAACTAGGCTGAGTAACTGTACAGAAAAATGGTTGTAAAGCAGTCCCCTTCAACTGGGAGGGCAGAAAACAGCTGGATAATCTAATAAGATGCAAACAGAAGACCCTTGTATAAATTATCACCCGTTGTTACATCCACAGAAGACGAGAAGGAGCCCAATTCCAAGTTATTCACTTACCTGGAAGCCTACGCTAATAATTTTAGTCCTCTTGCGCCACCTTTGCTATATTCAATTCTTTGCTGCATACTATTAGTTCTAAAATACTAATTAAATAAATCCCAAAGGTCACATGGTAAGGATAAAATTCTTAATAATTAATCTGCTCAAATTGTAACTTAGTCTGATATTCCTGATGCTACAAACAAATCCTGTGATGTGCTTAAGATGTCTGAAGATGTGGAGTGAAAAAATATTTCAGTATATCCCAGGCTATAATCAACATTCGCCTGTCATTAAGATGCCACAACAGCTGAAGAACTGTCAGCATGTTCAGTATTGTAGAAGTGAGATAGCAGCCTTCCCTAAAGTATGGCACATATGTGAAAAAGAAAAACAAAACAGGCAAGAACAACAAAGACAAAAGCTTTTGACCTTTGCTCCAAACTGAAAATGTGAATCAGCAAAACTGGAGAACAGTTTCTGTACTCTTTAATGTGCACTTCAGCACATTTTAAGTCAGGTGTGCTCATTACACCTTCAGGCATGTGCGATGGAGAGCAAGATTCTTCCCCCTTACTCAGGGGTTTTGCTAGGGTGAGATCTGGTTTGCCACCATCAGCTCCCTTCCATGCTACAGTGGACCAATACAGCAGCTACCCTTTGGATCAAAAATTACACATAAACTATCAAGTGGAAATAATTTTGTAATATAATAACTGCTACACCAAAAGCACAGATCAGAGTGAATCCTTGGGATCTGACCTTGCTGTTTTCGCAGGTCTGAACACAGCAGTTGGGAAAGAATGGGAGAAAGACAAAAGTACACAGGGAACAGAAGCAAGGGAATGTGCAAATGAAGGCGGAGTTAAACCAGAAGACACTGACAGACCTTTGAAACACCAAAAGTTTATCTTAGTCTTGCGAAGCAGCAGGCTTGCTAATAAGAAAAGACTTGAGCACTCCTCCCCTTAATCAGCTTTTGAGGACTAGAAAACATCCCTGTCATTAGTCTTCTCAGGACCATGAGTTTATTTCTCCCCTGCCTAGCACTGCTTCTGATGCTAACCTCTGGGAATCTCTTCCTTCCAAGCATCAGAAATCATCTCTGCACAGTGTAGGTTGCCATTTGAAACATCTGCTCCTCAGGCTTAATAAGACTGAATCAGCTTCAAAAATGGACAAGACACAGGGTCAAGAAATTAAACCTTTAAGCTGCTGACAAGTATAACCTCTTGCTCACATTACTGGAAGCAATCCTGCCTTACCTGACAGCTCTGCTGACTTGTCCCCCTCTCCCTATAGCACAGTTACAGGAAGGATGGCAGCAGCTGCCTCATCCCCTGGAAAATCTGCACCATCTCTTTCCAGTAACCATGCGGCAGATGCATCAAGTACCAACCACAGGGGCTCCAGGGTGGTGACAGAGAATCACTTCCACTTTCTGCTCAAGCTGTGGCCAAGCTCCTCTAGCTCAAAACGCATGCGGACCAAGATCAGTGCTTGCTTCTTGAGCTCAGCATCTGCCTGCTGGGGCAATGCCTTGAAAGATAAATTGTTGCACCACAAGTGAATTGTTCCATGTGGTACTGTAATTTATGGATATTCCTCCTATAAAGACAATGATAAAGAACAGGAGAAACAACCAAAACCCTTAGTTTTAACATCTAAAGTAGTTTTGGTATTCCTTCATGACTCCCACCTGAATCTCAAAAATATGCAGAGGAGACAAGAGAAATCTGCCTGTTTATCTCCCAAGTCCATGCCAGGACAGTGTCTACTGCTTGGCCACTGCATCTGTCATACTACCCCAATACATTTTCCTTGTCCTTGAAGGAATGCAGTTGGAAAGCAAGTCCTCAAAGACAGAGGGCAAGCAAGAGTGGCAAGGCTTGTCTGCTCAAGAAGAGTAGATGTCACTTGTCCAGCAAGACCCTAGGAGACATCCTCTCCAAAGGAAGAAGAGTTAAGGTGCCTGCTTTTCTTTCATCTCTACTGCCCAAGGTGCCCTCTCCTTCACACATGAATGCAGGGGGAAGGATGGCAGAGGAGGTGCATCGCCACCTCATTTTGAAGTTGAGGGAGTGAAGCACACTCCCTTTATTGGAAGGGTAAGAAGTAAAGACTGTGTGTGTACCCGAGACACCTGCTGCCTCCCCTCCAATGCAGAGTTGTTCCACTTCATGCCTTCTCCCAGTGGGGCAGGGAAGGGAAGATGAAGCACAGTATCATTACTTTCCTAGCACAGAGGAAAAAGGCAGCAGAGGGGAAACAAGGTATCAGCCATCTCTTCCATCATTCTTCACTAAAGAGGGATCAGAAGAGTGTGTGTGGCAGGGAGGCAGTGGACACACTGCTGTTTCTGTCCTGCTGATTCTGAAGGAAGGGTGCATTTGCCTTCAGCATTCCCCCTTGAAGGAAGCAGGGGAATGCTGAAAGCTTCATTCACCCTTTGTTTAGGAAAAGGGAAGCACAAGCAGTTAAGTTTCTCAGTCATGTGCCTTCCCACTTGCTTCTGCACACATCAAGAAGATGCCCTTTCCCATGTCTCTGTATGCCAGGTGTGAGTGCACGGATTCCTGTCTCCTTCAGATGCACGTGCACAAGAGGTCAAAAGAGGGAAAGGTGCCCAGTTCCTTTTGCAGCTGGAAGTGGGTGAAAAGGTGCCCAGTACATCCTTCCCCCATGACCCTGCATGGAGGGGGTGAGGGTTACCCAGTACCTTGTCCTCCCTGCGTGTGTGTGGTGGGGTGCCCAGCGCCCTCTCCCCCAAGCATATGCTTAGGGATGCCCACACAGCTTCCTTTATGAGTGTGTCTCAGAGGGTTGGATGCCCAGTGCCGCAATCTCCCCAAAACACAAAGGATCCCAGAGACTTGGAAGGGAAATTCTCAATCCCTTCTCTCTCAGGTGCGTGTCGGAGATGGGCACCCTGGGTGCCTGTATGCCTCCTCCACAAGTGCACACGGGCAGCAGGCAGTGTCTGGTTCCCCATTACCTATGTGGGTGTGCTGGAGAGGCATGAAGGGTTGACCTGGTGACTGTACGGAGGGTGACCTCAGTGCAGGGTCTCTGTGAGGACGGGTAATACCCGGTATCCCTCGTCGGGGAGACGCGAGGCTGCCCGGCCGCCCCCCCCGCCTGTCTCGGTGCGAGGACACCGGTATCCCCAGGTCTCCGCGAGGGGCACGGCTGTACTCACGGTTCCAGTAGACCGGGTAGCACTCCGCGTTGAGTACGTCCACCTCATAGAGCCCGCTCCTCACGCACACAGGCTCCACTGCCGCCACCTCGCCCTCCCGTGGCTCCGGTCCGAGGGCGCGGTAGGCCAGCTCGATCCGCAGCGAGTCGTAACCGATGAAGGGCTTCCAGGGCTTCCGGTCCTCCCGGTAGAACCAGCGCACCTCCTCGGCGCTCAGCTCCCGCACCATATCGTAGCGGGGCCGGCCGCCGCCCGGCCGCCTCCTCTCAGGCAGCGCTGCCGCCGCCAGGTAGAAGCCGCTGCCGCCGCTCTCGCTGCTGGCGAGCCCCGCTCCCTCGCCCTCGCTGTACTCGCCGCCCGTACCCGTGGAGTAGCGCAGCGAGGCGCCCGACTCGGCCGAGTCGAAACCGCCGCCGCCGCCGGCCTCATCGCTCAGGCTGGGCTCCCGCGGCAGAGCGGCCGCCGCATCCAGCTCCCCCTCGGACGAGGAGGTAGAGAACGTGGCGAGCGCCGCTGCGGAGCGCTGCTGGGGGCGGCGGGACGGCCGGGTGCGGGGACGCTGCAAGCCGCAGCTCGCCGCCGCCGCCGCCTCCTCCATCATCGCCGCCTCCGTTTCCTCCTCGCCGCCGCCCGGCTGTTCGCAGGAAGCGGCGCCATAGGCTCTGGGCTCCCCGGGCGAGTCCCACACGCCGTGCCGCGAGGCGGGATCGCGGTAATCCATGCCGCAGGGCTCCCGGCCCCACCGTCCCGCTCC
>JASSUY010003266.1:0-77651 GCA_032466535.1 Forpus xanthops | reverse complement strand
AACTTAAACAGGAGAAGTTTAGATTGGATCTGAGGAAGAATTTCTCTACTGTAAGGGTGGTGAGGCAGTGGAATGTGTTGCCCAGGGAAGTTGTGAATACATTATTGCTAGTAGTGTTCAAGGCCAGGTTGGACATAGCCTTTGGTGGCATGGTTTAGTGTGAGGTGTCCCTGTCCATAGCAGGTGAGTTGGAACTAGATGATCTTAAGGTCCTTTCCATCCCTAACTATTCTATGATTCTATGATTTTATGATAAGTAAAGCAAAAAGGTTTTTTTTTCTTCTCCATGATTCCAAAGCCACCAGCAACAGGCACTGGTAGGATGTCAGGAAACTTTCTATTTCTTCAAAGTAGAAGTTTCACAAGTAGAAGAAAATTGAATGTTTCAATTTAAAATAGTATGCTGTGCAATATAATTACTTTGTTTATAGGGAATTCCTGTTAGGATTAAATAAATAGAATCTTTATCTACATTTTCCACTACCCTAGAGCCTCCAGTGTCTGGGTACCTTTATAAATGCCTCAGGCTCTTCCCTGGGCAGGACTATACATACTGTACACAACATCATTGGAGTGACAATAACTGAAGTGGTTGTCAAAGGGCATCTCTGCCAAGAAGAGTCTTCAAATTCAAATGATAGCATTCAATATAAGCATTTAAGCTTATTTAAAGTGAGAGTACTATTCTGGTTTTGCTCATTTGGCTTGGCTTGGCTTGATTTGGTTTGCTTTTATGACGCCATGCTGATTAAAATCTTTCCTGTTTTTTAGTTTACCCACTTACCTGCCCACAGACCTCTGTGTTTAGTTGAATCTCTGGGAAGTCATTTAGTTGTGTTCAGGAGAGAGAAAGACATAAAATACCTTCCCTAAGAAATTTTTCTTTTGCTAATAACCCTCCTCACTGTTAAAAATAAGAACCTTGCTTCTCACTTCAGTAATGTAAAAATCATCCACCATCGTCTTGATCATTTAGAAAAAAATAGTTCGGGAAGTTCTCTATTCCATGTTAGTAACAAAGACAACTTTATAAAAGTCCTCAGGCTTACCAAGAAAGGTAGGAAGCAAAACTTGGGAAAGAAGACTCTAAATGCCATTCATTAGAAAGACAAAGTGAATGGATATCCAGCTTGATACATTTGATGAGATTTTCTCAGTGGCAAGAACTGGTAAACTAGGAGCATCATGAGTTGCTGAGTTTGTCATATGGCATGTCCTAGCATCTCAAACATTCTTTGCAGTATTAAACTTCCGTAGTTCAAACTATTTTATCAGACGCACGCAAACTAGATTTGCCAGTAATATGGGAAACTACCCTGAGGATATGTTTTTTTGAACATTTATTTAAGATGTATTTTGAATGCTGTTTCAGCTTTCATTCTTAGCTATTCTAGAAACATTCTTGCTTTTGCTGGAGATGAGCAAGTCTCTTTAATCACTGCAGATGCCAGGGAAGTGAACGCTGTGAAAATAAGTTGCAAAAATGTTTAGAGAGCTTGTACTCTGTGAGATGAACATTGAATAGATGTTGTTTTACTACACACTGGGGATGTGAAGTTCTGTTTTTAAGCCTCAGAAACAACCCTACGTGGTTATTTTAATAACAACTGCAGTCAGAAGCAACCCTATCTGGCTGATTATTTTAATAGTAACTGCAGTTGGAACCTGACTGAGAAAGCTCTTAAACAACGCTGATACTGCTCCTATTCAGGAAAGCGTGAAAATAGGTGCCTACAATTAATTACAATGTATATTTTATTAAGAAGCAATTAATTTCAATTTCAGGATGGGCTGTTCTAAATCTGAAGAGCCAAAGAGCTCATGTGTTCATTTCCAGTTCTCAAATGTTTTAAAAATGATACTTCTTAAAACCTGAGGACAGTTTTTAATGAGTTGCATCCAACTATTTCAGCAGACTTCAGTGCAGCTGCTTTTCTGAGGATCTTCTTCCGAGTGTCTTAGTAATCCTAAAAAATATATAATTTTCTAAGATGGAATTGGGACTCTGCATTAAGATACCTCCTTTTCTATGTGTTTCTGTCTCAGAGAACCAAATGCTTATGCTGTGAGAAAGATTCAGTGTACTTTATTAACAGTGATTAGTTAAGCTTTTTAGCAGCCATTCAAAGGAGAACAGTGACAGTTCTTGCCATTTTACAGAAGGGGTCAAAGGTACAGATGGTAATGTCCAAGTCTCATGGAAGTCTCATGACTTTCAGGTTTGTGCCAAGTGTTCTGCCTTCTGGAAAAGCTGCATTCACATTGGAGGTTACCATCAATCACATGATGTCTACCTGTAAGCCTCTACATAAATCAAAAACCAGTGCTCAAAGAATGTTTGTCTCTGGCAGGGGTGCTGTACCAGTCTTCAGCTTTTTCAGCACTAAAAAAAATTGTAGAGCATTTTTCTAGCAGTCCCAAATTTTCTTTGGCAAACATATGTCTGCTTAATCACATGCTGGCTTCATTTTGAGCCATGAAAATGAATTTAGAAATGGAAGTGCTACAACAGTGGGTAACTTCATTACTATACCGGAAAAAAGGATGTCATGTGCCACTCCTGTGGCTTCTGTGTATGTGAATGCACATGGCTTTAAATCTTCATTGCACTTAGTGGCAAGATTGCAGATTTATACAGGCTAGGTCCTCATAATCATGCAGAGATGAGAAGGGCTGTAGAACCTCCAGATTTGTTTTTTCTCATGTTAACTCTGCTTTGTATATTATATGTTGCTAGTTAAGCATGGAGAGAAAATGCATCACTGTGCATGTACAGCCCAGCACAGCTGGGTCTGTTTTGTTCCTCGTTACTCTTACTGGACACAAAAAAAAGCCTAAATGGGGACATTTGCACAGTTACTTAAATACTGAAATATCTTCTCTCTTCCCTGAAGGAAATATAAAGACATAAATAGGTAAGTTCTAAAACCATTTTAAAACACAAACCTGAAAACTAAACCCTTTTTTACCTGAATGCCAAGAACCTGCTTGAGCTTTTTTTTGGTTTGTTTTCCTGTGTTCTATTGTGAGCAATAGAAAGTGGCTTTCAAAATCATTACAGAAAATATACCATGAAATATGATTTATATACCCAGAACACATGCATGAGCCACCTACTATCTTCTTGTTCATTTTATGAAACATGTTTCTAAAAAAAATTTTTTGGCCTGAAGCAGTGTATTGGTTTTTGAAAGAAAAAAAAAGTTCTTATTGGCATAAATTACTTCTTTTGCATACCAGAACCTCGGTATTGGGTAAATCACCATCCCTGATTTTAAGTGCGTTTTGAAAGAAAGAGCAAGACTTGCAAGTTATCTTTTAACAGCTCTAGGGGAAAGCTCCCTCCCTTCCTTTCACACCAGCTATTCTTGACCACTAAATTGTCTTCCTGCTTCCTCCCTCTTAGATTTCGTGTTTAAAGCTGCAGAAAGTTAAGATAAACAGTTGTCACACTAACATATGACTCAGTAATATTGCAAAGCTTTGTTGATTTAGGTTTTTTTTTTTCCTTAGCACTAGGATTACTAGTGCTGCACAGGATAATTGTGGTGTCTTTTTAAAAAATATAAGCATCTGTCTGTGGATGCTTTAATTGGAATATTTTTGCTCATAAGAAAACTTGTAGAATCTTACTCTTTAAGTAGGTGTCTGTCATCTTTTACAGTCAGACGAGCTATACGTGACTCTCAAATTTCATTACTTTTCTTGTAACTTATATTTATGTTGTCTTTCAAATGATCCAAAAGCTGTCATATATACGTGTGTATGCTACCACAGAAGAGTGAGCAGTCTGCTGTTGGCAAAGTATTAAAGAGAAAAGGCCTAGTTTTATGATACATATCCCAGGATCTCAAATCCCCACTCAGAATAAACAGGAACTTTCAAAGCTTTGTGCATGACACATACTCCCCAGAGCACTGGTAAGCTGCACTGCATTTTGATAACCCAGAGGATGGGAGGGAGAGTAAACATTCATGAGTTTGAAAGTTTTGATTCTGAGATAATAGGATACTTTGCCACCTAACACTTAAAATATGTATCTCCTTCCTCTTTGGATAAGTAAACCCCTAGTGTAGGGAAAATAAAAGCTTTTGCTTATATTTATTTCGTTTGTAGGGTTGTGGTATTCCCCAAACATCTGTGGTTCTGAAAATGGTGAAATCTGCCACATTATATGTTTGCAGATCTTTTGTATTCAGCAAATCACATTTCTGTTAGGTCAGGGAGTAGCTTGTCAAACATCTTCGAAGAATTAACTATATTTATCCGAAAAATAATATATACCAAAATGGCATCCTGTTGGCTATAATGAAGCACATTTAGTCCTGAGCAGAATGGCCAAAGTAAACACATATTTTAAGGCACCTAACAAATGCTTCTCAATATTGAATGCCACCAAGGAGCATCCAAAAGTAGAAGCGCTGTGGTGTGTGGTTCCCTATTTCCAGTTTAAGGAATACTCCTATCAAACTACAGGAAAAGAGATTTTTCTTTGGTTCATTATTCATAACCTTTTATAATGCTTCTCTGCCCTTCTGTCAATTCATTGCTTGGGAGGGTACTATCTTTACTATGTTAAAGGGAACTAATTTTTAGTTCCAGCTCTGTCTTTCCTATTTATTAGCTATCGCAAATTATTGTTCAGTCACTCCAAGATTGTTTGGGTACAAGTTATTTTGCATCCTTTCATTTTTACTTTACTGCAGAACATTTCACTAGTTCATTCAGTGCATTTTCTTCCCTTTCTTTCAGAGATTAATTTAGAAAATGTTTTATAAATTTCTCTTTTCTTCTCAATCTCACTTTTCTTCTTAATCCCATCTTTCTTTTCTCTTACTCCCTTGTCAGGGCACTGTGCTCCCCTTTCCTGAACTCTGGCTCCATTTCTACCCCATGCAGTGGGGCTAGTCCCACTGTCTCCTTTCCATAACCTCCCTCCTGAACATTAAATATTTTAATGCAAAACCTGCTGCAAGCAATTCTAAAAATCTTATAACATTGTAACATATAGCATATCTGTGTTCATGCTACTTCTTGTTACATCTCTTCCTGGCAAGCATTTCTCTGTACTGACTACTGAATTTCAGATTGAGGAAATCTATATTCAGGAGCAACCCTTACTGCAGGTATGCATGGGTGTGTTGCATGTTGATTGAGGATGACAACCCCATCAGTTGGAAAAGGTTCTTTAAGTTAAACGGTGATTTATTATTTACACTGGCTCACTAAGGTTTTTATTTGGTCACATTTGCCCTTTAAAGACTGTAAAACAATGGTTAATTTTTGTGGATATGTTTCTGTCTTTGGTGCCTCATGTCTAATCTGATGTCCACAAAATCAGAGGAGATACTCTGTTTCCAAGGGGGTTATTGGTTTGTTTTATTTTGTAACAATGCCTTTTTTTGTTCTGTGGGACTGTGACTTTGAAAAGTTTTCTCAGTGAGCATGCAATCAAAGACCACCTGGCAAATTCAGCTAGAGCAAAACATGGCCTCTTGGTTTGCTAAACAAGGACCCTTTGAGGGAGGACTTAACACTTGGTCAAAGCATCTCTTGTAGTTCTGATGTTTGGTTGCAGATGAAGAAGAAAGTGGTTTACAAGAGTGCCCTTTGGAATATGAAGTGTCTTCTGGATGGCCTGCTGCCTGCTGTCAGTAGGCATTATTCAGAATACTTGAACTTCTGTACCTGTTCTGGGCACAGGATTTGGGCTAGGGGAACTCACTGATGGATCTGGGTCCTGTGCTTGTGGTAGAAACTTGAAGCAATTCGAGGACCTACAGGTCTACGATACCATAACGGACTATTTTTGGTTTAACACAGGCAATGTATTCTGCATTTAAAATGTCTTCTGTTACATTGCAAAGCACTGTTGGATGTGAATAGCCTAGAGTTTATGAGGCAGGCATAGGAAGAAAGGAAAATCATTGATGGAGTTAACACTGCTTATTGGCATTGCTTACATGTCTTCTAAGGTTTCTTGAGTAATATTTGGTTTTATTACTTTTAAGCATTTTATGTGAAAGAGTGGCTAAATTAGACAAAGCAAACTCAAAAGCAAGCAAAGGCAGTTGGCCAAATATATTCTAAACGTAAAAGGCAGAAGGTAAAAGCCTTCCAGCTTGGAGAAGGTAGCTGTTTTGTGCATGACTGTTAATATAGTGAGCAAACCATAACAGCACTGAAAAATCTAGACCTTTAATTTAAATACAGTGCAAGATTTCATCTGTATTTCTTAGCCTATTCAGTTTTCCAGGGCAGGTGTAAATCACTGCCTCAAGGGTTCGAGCTAAATCTGTCATGATCAGCTTTCTGATGGAAATGCAAACTTGTTTTAGCAGTCACCAGTAGTAACCGCACTAAGGCACAAACTATCTAGTCAGTATGAGTTGTTTCCAGCAGCATACCTTGCTATATTCAAATGGATTTTGCTTGTGGGTTATAGTTTGAATATAAAAGGTGCCTTTCTCTTTTGTTTGATTTGTAATGTTTGCCTACTCTATATGTCTGCTCTTTCATTGCTTTTGTGTCTTCACAGTTCAGTACCAGTAAAAGCCTCAAACACTACAAACAGGTAATAAAATAAGAAAGGAGGCTTAGGTATTTGATTTATTAACCTAAGCGGAGAGAAAATCTGGCAAGTGGATCAACTGATAAAGAACAAACACTCGTGCTGCTTGCTCCTGCTGGGCTCACTGCCTTTTCCACTCTTTCAGTGTCATTATAGGTATGCCGATGTTTCTCTGCCATCTGTTCTTCACTATTTCTGTAATATAAAAAATATTTATTCCCAAAACATAATTTTTAAAGGTATGATTTATTTAAGCTTACTTGAAGCATCCAAAAGTTAGGTATCATCTCCTCCAAGAGAGTAATATGAGATTTCCGTGAAGAATTGAATCCCTATGGGGTCCACTGGATCCATATGGAATTCAATGAAGTTTCTGTTTGGAGAAATTTTTCTCTTTTACATCAGCTTCTCTGTGGAGGTATCAGTGTCTCTTTCTACATTAAAGCAGAGAAAACCTAGGCACCTAGATCAGACTTTGCAGAGAGAGGAATCCTGCCCTCAGTCTAACATGTACCTGTCATTTCCTAAGGCTTCTGGGATGGTTGCAAAGGCTGTTGTCCATGCTTTCAAGATTCCTTCCAGTCAAACATTAGCTTTTATATTAAGTGAGTTAAAAGACTCTTTTGTACATTTCATCCAAACACTAGTGTTCTTAGTGACAATGGTGCTTTTATAGATGCTTTTATACATTTAAAGTAAGTGATTCAATGTCAGTTGGTGTGTGTCCATGGAGAAGTTAAGGAAGACTTAAATGGCACTGGATGAAAAACTTTGTCTCCTTTATGTAAATGCTCCCATGTAATATTTACACTGCTCATATAATAAACATGTCTGAAGTTCCTCTAGATGGACTACAGCAAATATCATAGATTGTAGCTAATCAAGTAACCACTGGAATTTGTGCAGAAATAAGATCCTGATAGGCAACAGGGGAGGCACCCATCATACTAATTAAGTAGCATTAGGATATTTGTCCTCAGTTTTTTAAGTACACCATGTTTTTGTTTTTAGCGCTCTGCCAAATTATGATTATTTACCTTTAAATGTCAGTTTGTCATCACTTACTGCTGTTCCTCTTCATTACACAAGTATGCTCCTCCATGGTTTTTGTTCACAAATTGTTTACTTCTGACTCCTGGAGTCACATGAGCCACTTGTTTACCCAGTAGCTAAATGCATTCGCACTTTGTGCATTCCTTAACAGATATAAATGAGATAGACACATCTAATGTTGATGTGTAGCAGCTTTACCAAGTAACAGCTATGTACAAGAGGCAGAAATGTCTTAAGAGATAACAGAGAAGAAAATCAGGTTGTCTGTCTTTTTTTTCCTGACAATTGAATTTCCATTTTTTACTAGAATTCAGTATACAAATAATATAAATTATCTATTTCCTAAGAGGGAGAACAAGGCAATGAAGGGGTCTAATTTTTGTATTAAAGTTAGTAATAGTCCTAGAAAATTATGCGAGATGTAATTTTCTGGTTTTTATGAAGAGAGATTTTTTTAAAAATTAATTAATATATTACCTTGAAATCCAAGGTTTGATATTAATCACACCAGCTACCTCAGCCTGACATCAATACACTTGCTTTGGCTTTACTATAATATATGCAAACTAAACAGAGGTAAATCTACAAGAGGTTCCTGGCTTCAACTTGACTATTTTACTTTATGTTAAAAGTATAACCCTTTTTTTCTTGGAGTATTTCCATGAAAGTCAGGCATCTACCTACATTATCTACAGTATGAATGTCACTTCCTTACATAGTCAATATGGGGAAGTATGTATCAAGAAAATAATTCAGTCTTTCTAAAATGCTTAATTCTCTCCATTGACATGAGATTTTTTTCATTTCTGCCTCAGTTTCCTCACCTAGATATTAGTAACTACAGGTGACGAACCTCAGCTCTACTGTTATACATTCAGATTTTGTGTTGTGAAATGTCCTGACAAAGTGCTGGATCTAATGCAGGCAAAGCACTTCCAGATGAGAAAATGGAAAGTGTAGCAGCTATCACACTCTGAAAACTTGCAAAAGCAAAGACAGCAATGGAGATAGGACTTGAGAAAGAGAGAACTTGCAAAAATATTTTACATTATCCATAAAGTTACAAATGAAAGAACCATCTCTTAGTTAAAAGACTCTGAGAATTCAGAATCATTTTTAGGAAGCAATGAAGCAAAATTAAGGTAATTCTCCATGACAAAATAGCGCCAGGGTGGGAGGAGGGTGGTTTAAGCCCAGCCAGCAGCCCAGAAACCACACAGCTGCTCTCTCACTCCCCTCCCCTTCCTCCCCCTGCTCCCAGAGGGATGAGGAAGAGAACTGAAAGAATGTAACTCCCATGGGTTGAGATAAGAACAGTCTAACAACTAAGGTATAACACAAACCACTGCTGCTACCACCAATAATAATAATGATAAGGGAGATAACAAGGGAAGAGAATACATCTGCTCACCACCCACCAACCGATACCTATTCTGAACCAAGCAGTGATCTAACCCTTCCAGGTAACTGCCCCCAGTTTACATAGTGGACATGATGCACTGTGGTATGGAATACCACTTTGGTTAGTTTGGGTCAGGTGTCCTGTCTCTCCTTCCTCCTGACTTCCTCTCCTCCCTGGCAGAGAATGAGACTCAGAAAGTCCTTGGTCAGACTAAACATTACTGAGCAGCAAGTAAAAACACCGGTGTTATCAGTGCTGTTTCCAGGCCAAAAGTCAAAAACACAGCACTGCACCAGCTACTAAGGAGAAAAATGACTGCTGCTGCTGAACCCATGACATTGAGATCTTACTTGGAGTAATTAAAGCCAATACATTTTCCAGCATGGTAGGAGAGAATGGGGGTTTTAGAGAAAAGGTGATTTTTAGAGAAAAGACAGTGCTGGAATTCAAACTCTTTTCAAGAAAACTGACTATAGAAAATGGAAACTCTTGGCACTTAGGTTAAAGCAAATTCAAAAAAACTAATCTGAAAAAGATGTGAAGATATAAAAGCAAGTTCCAGCACCAAATTTCCTAAGGATTAACAAAAAAGTGTTAACTGTCAGATGAAAGAGTTAATTTTGATGTGATCTTTTCAACTCTGGATTTTACTGTGACAACCGCTTTCTTTCAGCCCCCTTATCTTGGTTTGCATGCTTTCCCATGAAGGTGATGAACCTTTTAACTACTTTCAGTGTATACAAACATACATATGTCCTTGTTAACAACTTCTTTCTGATTTCACACACCACAAAACCCATGTTATTAAGAACTAGTTCCTTACATGGCTGTATGAGTTCTGTGCTACATTTCTATTTTGAAATTCCCTATGGCTAATGTAATTTCTTGCTGTTTAGTGGTTTGGAGTGTTTACTTTTAATTTATTTTAATATTTATTCCTCAGAGCTCTTCTCAAATACATGCTTTTTGTTGTTAGACTTGAGGTTTGGCAGCTGCCAAGTCTCCCCTGTCCAAGATCAAGTTCCTTGAGGTGATGATATACCTGGAGAGTACCTGCACCAGTCAACCTGTAAGGCCAAGCAAAACATGAAGGACAGTAGCAGTATGGGAGCTTTTGCATTAATAGGTAATGTATGCCTACTAGCGCACAGAAACATTGAAATGTAGCTGGAAACTATAATCTTATCATTAAACATAGTACTCTCTTTCCAGGACAAGAGCCACAGGCAGTGACCTAGTGGAAGATGTCCCTGCTCATTGCAGGGGGGTTGGATTAGATGACCCTTGAAGGTCCCTTCCAACACAAACTATTCTGTGATTTTATAGGAAACAGCATAAGTACTTTCCTTGTTTTCATTTCAAGGAGATACACTTGACACACCTTCATGACAGGGTATCTGTTTCTGGACGCACACAAAGACTTAGGTGAGCTTTACTTACTTAGCTCTACTTTAGGATTTTTCAAATGAGAAAAGTTTATCCTCCAGCTGCTGTTGAGTTACCAATACCCTTACACAAATTATCTGCAGTGGAGTTCTGCTCACTTTTGGTACCTGAGTTACCACCTATTCTTTCTCTACAGTCAGTGGAGAGAAGCAGGCACTTCCATGATATTGGTCATCTCATCTAAAGGTTGACATATAGGAAATACTCTGGTTTTCTAAGCACAATTGCCTGCTGCCATAAAGTGCCTTAAGCCATCCACATGAGATCAGAAAATAAAGCAGAAGACTCGTATGAGGCCTGCGCTGTTCTCTAGCAGAAGGCAGGAGGCCCAGTATGGTTCCCTGTTGTATTTTACAGTTGAATGGAGTCCTACATTCTCAGAATTTCACCACTTAAGCCATTTAGGAATAAGATTTACTACCAGATTGTAATTGCCTGAATGTAATGCTTGCAAGTGAACTGCATGTCTAAGCTCCCGTTATAATCAAAGCACATTTAATTATTACTGTCAGTGGTGTCTAGAGAGCTAGAATGTGACTTAACAGAACTTTTTCAAGATTGATGATTATAGTAGTTTTTGACCTGACTTGCAAAAGCCAGATTCTTCTATTTTCAAGCATGTGGAGGAGTGTTTTAGGAATTAGTCTCATCTGAGAGCAGTGGATATACTTATTAGGAAAAGTTTTCCAACCTGTGTACAGATGACAGACCCATGCTTTGCATTAAAGTAGTTTATCCAGCACCAGTTAGATGAACTTGAATATGTTCATTCTAAACAACTGCGACTTTGGGTTTATCTAGCTCACAAACAATCCCTCCCTCCCCCCTTTTTTATTTTCATGCTCACTTTATTCTCTCTTCTTTTTTTAATTTTAAGTGGTATGTTTTAATCAGTACATGTGTATATATTTTAGGATGTTTATATTAAGCTAAGTAGTGCCTCAAGCAGTTCTGCAGGACAGAGGTACTCTGTACATCAGTTTATTTTTACTGCTGGTCTGATGGTATCCTCTGACATGACAGTATACCTTGTATTTGCTTAAATGTTGCAGAATGGTAATGCCTGAAAGCATGATAAATATACTATTAAAAAAAAATCTCCAGGACATTTCTGTAAGCGATTTTGCAGGAGGACAATTTATAACTCCTGTAAGAAGTGTGACCAACATAGTAGAAGGCTTCAGGTTTTAGTTTTTAAATGTCTATGTTCACATGTCCAAAAGATAATACCACAGGATACAATTTACAGCTAATTGTTGATGTAACATAATACCTCTAGCAGCTTTTGGTCCAGAAATGTGTTCTGTCATGGCTGGAAGTCCTCTGGATGCTCTGTAGTTCCTGGATGTTTTAAATCTGCATTAAGCCAAAAGAATGCAAGTACAGGACATGCTTTGAGGTGACAACCCAGTCACTTTCTTGCTTTGACAAAATAGTTACTCTCAAAGAGAGATTGTCTGGGTAAACAAATAATCTGTTAAAAGGCAACCTGGAAAGTCTAATGCAATGTACTCATTCCAAGCCAGCCCTGGGCAGGGTGGCTGCCAGTCCTGAGATTCCTATTCATAAGACCTTTCCAGAGAGCTGCTAACACCATTCCTGCTAACAGTGAGACTCAGGAACTTCTGTGGCAGTGACAGTTTCTATGGAGCTACTTGCAGAAGAACTCCTTGGAACTTTGCTGTATGTCCTGTGAACGATGCAGCACACTGAACACAGAGAAGTAAACTATGGTGAAGGCTACAGTCTGACAACCTTAGTTAAAAGCCATGTACTAGGATCTCTGTACAGGTAATAGCTTGGAAATACAAAAGCTTTCTGAGGATCTAGCTAGCAGAGCTACCATTTTTCTGCCTGAGTGAATTCATCTGCTTCCCTGAGCTGCATTTCTGCAGCTCTTTGAAATTGTCATTGATGTCTGAAAATGGTATGAGCTCAGAATCAACTTTTCCATAATGCTTGGACAGACTGATCTCTCTTTGAGAATTTGCTCTGGTTTAGCTGTGCTACTTCTGCTTCTGCTTTTCTGATCTGCAGCACAAAGTTTAACCATACAACTCAAATACTGTCCAGTCCCCTTGGCAGGTAGTAAGACCTAGTACCAAGCTGTTCCTAAGTCTCCTCTAAAAGGGTGCAGACAGTCGTGAGTTGTATGCTTGTGCCACCTCACTTCCATAGTAGGTACTGAAAGGTGAGGATAGGGCTCAGTCATCACTACTGAGCAGAACATGTGTAGAGAAGGAGCTCAGGCACTATATCCAAGATAATCTACATTGCTAAATTACTAGTTCATTTGCTGGCTTGGTTTTGGTCTGCTTCAACTAGCTGTTTCTGAGATAAATCTCTAGGAGATTAGTCCTAAGCCACTTTCAGTTAAGAAGGCTGGTGCCACCTGGCCTTTGGGCTAACCAAAGTGGCACGTTTTATTGAGCATTTTAGATGAGCATCAGCAAATGTGGTCACTTTTTGATCAGTGATGCACTACCCAGGACGAATATCTTAAACGTAAGATTTCATATCCCACATCTTATTTTCCCAGATAAAATGTAAAAATGCTAATCTTTTTGTCGGCCTTGCTGACAGGGACAAAAGGCTTCTTGAAGTCGCTTTACTAAAACGAATCTGAATATTCACCTAGAAACTTGGGAAAATGAATCTAGTTTATGTGAGCAAATACTTCTGCAGATATATGTGATGAACTCACCAAATGAACAGATTACTTAGTGCTTTGTGGGAAAGAGGGAAGCAGAAAAGGAGGGATGGGAAGCAAAAGAGCAGAAGCAATGTACAGCTCCTTCCCTGAAGTACACACTTACTGTTTCTCTTCTAACAAGAGATTTAGAGCTCTGGTTACTTGCTTCTATCTCCCAGTTTAGGATGAAGGATTAGGAGCTATTTTACTAGAGTTGCAGTATTAAGGACCTGGGATCTAGCTGTTTTATCTGTTGTAACACTGCCTAATAATGACTACCTCAAAGGAAAAAAAAAAGACAAGATGAATGACACTTCCTCTCCTGAAAATTGAGATATTACCATTTGTCTATTGTTGCCAGTCTCATAAGTGTGTGGAACAACTGTATCAGAGTCCATCAGAGGTTTAGATGTCCAGGTCTAGCAACAGTATAAACAGGAAAAGATGGCAAGTTGTAGAATTTTGGTCAGTTTTTACATGATTAGAGTGCATGACATGAGACACTTTTAATTTGACTTTGCAATTCCTCCATCTTCTTTGTTTTCTAATCACTGATTTCCATCATGGTCCTATATGATGCTTCAAGTCAAGAGATTGTCGTGAACTCCATGACCATCAGATCATACTGCATATAGCTTATTTATACTTCCACAAAACTCTGACATAGACCTTTATCATCAGTACAAGCATTAATTCTCCCTGTCTTCTAAAACAAATGTCTACAGGTGGCAACCTGGTTTTGATTGCTATGTCTTGTAATTAAATTACAGTAAAGTTTTTCAAAGTCACTGATAAATTAAGACTAAGGGTGCACTAGCAGTAATTTGTCTATATTCAAACTTCACAAAATACTGCTTCTTAGTGAGCTTAATCCAGAAAAAAGTACATTCATGCTCTTGGCCAATCCAAACAAATCTAAGCCTATGTTGCTCCAGGGAACAATTTCTCCTGTGCCACCAACAGGGGCTCTTTTGCTTGACTTGGCTTGTTCTTCTGGCATATAAAACACTTTTCAAGCATTTCCTCAATATCTCTGCTCTGCTGAGCCAATATAAAGCATTTCTGGTTCTCTTAGTCTTTTTAATCCTTAAATGACCTGTATGATCTGGTTTATAGTAGCAGGAGCGCAATAATGACCTCTTTTCTGTCCTTAAACCAAAATTCCATCTGGGTCTGAAAGTCACTCTTGAACTGGTTGGTGGGGCCACCCTCTGCTAAATACTTCTGTTACTTTTTAAAAGTTATATTCTTTTTGTTCTTATTCTGCATAGGCAATTGATGTTTAAAGATCCTTGTAAAGCTGTATAAGTTTCCAAACCAAAAAGTATGGGCTAAGAATCACTAGGGCTATGTCTAGATGACACTAGGGCTAGAAGTCAGTGCATCTAGGACTGAGACGAGTGTTCTCAGTTTATGTTGGAAAGAAAACTAGGAATGAGAGCTGAACAGAAATTACCGTGCTTAAACACATCGTGATATGGACATCTGGAAATACAACCTTGCCCATCCAGATGGTAAATTGAACAGAGCTTAGACGTCTTCCTTTGCCATGCAAGTTTTAAAACCTACAAAAGAAGTAGCAGATCTGAGCCAGCCAAAGAGTAAAGCTGACAAAGCCACTGCAGAAACTGTGGAAGCTGAAAGCATTAAAACAGTGGTGATTTTAAAAGCTTATTTTTGCTGCCTTAACTCTGTATAACCTGTTGTCCATAAAGATTTACCATTTGCTCTCGCTTATCTACTCTTATCCTATTTGTTTTTCCACCTGCTTAATTCCTCCTAGAACTCCCTTGAAAGGATTTAAACAGCAAATAAACCCAATAATAACAATGCTAACAGAGCTAATGTTTGTTGCGCTCCTATGTTCTTCCTTCCCTTGCATGTCTTGTGTATGCATTTTCTGACTTCTGTGGTCCTGAGACTTTTTCTGATTGTGTATTTATACAATTAAAGTTAATTCCATGTTTCTTAATGGTTCTTAGGGCACAGTTTGAGCTTCTGTTAGGTCTGCATAGTATATGCATACCAAATATATGCATTTCAGCATCAGATTTCAAGGTAGAAAGAAGAGAGTCGAAGATGGTGACAAGAGGGAAGCAGTACTTTGCTATGTGTTGGACACCAGCACATTGGTTCTTTGACACAGGTTCTTGTGTTTGGATACACACAGTTACACTTAAGACTATTACTAACACATTTTCTATTTGAATAGAAGCTGCAAATATACTTTTGACTCTGAAATACACACTACAGGCCAGGATTTAATATCTAAGTCTATAGATATGTGCTACCTCCTTTCAAAATTAGTGGAAGATGTGCAATTTCATTAAAATAGTGTAGAGTCATTCTGCACATATTATTTGCTACAATATGTTATGTATAGTGAATGATTTACCACCAACATCTTATTTGGACTTGCTATATAATCTGTCCATTGCTGTGGCTGCTGACGCTGTTAGTGGCAGTGTTATGTCTTTGTCTGGGAAGAATATTTCAGGTTTACTCACACCTTGTGTGTTGGAGCAATGACATCTGGCACAGGAGGAGTAGATGCTGGCTTGCCTGTGGACTGACAAGGCTGTTTGGACTGGGACATTACCCTTTTTCTCACTTTGTCAGGGAGGCAGCCATAGTCTTTGTTGTTGAGCAGCAGTTTTTGACTAGGGAGCACTCTAGGATGGCAGCATTATATTTTAGACTTGGGATGTTCAAAGTACCTCCAAAAGTTTAAGGTAGGTGTGAGAACACAAAGTTCTTTGTAGGGAGTTCATTCATGCCCTACAGCAGCAAGATGTGTCACTATCATCAGTGCTTTTCTGCCATAGGCAGGAAGTGGCCCTGGGACCTGTTCACCCCAAGCCAGTTTGGAGAGAGAAAATTCTCTGACAGATAATTCAGAGAAAAGGCAAGCAAGACCCTTCCACCAACTGTCCACGAGTTGCTGTGCTCTTGGCCTCTCTGAAACAGTAAGTGCATGTAAGATGCTGGAGGAGCGCTTTCCCCCATATTTCCCAGTGCTACCATCCTACAGCTGTGTGAATTAGTAAAGGCAGCACTATCTGATCCTATCATGACCATTTCTGCCTGGGGCCCTCACCATCGTTGTTACCATGATCTGGAGGCTACTCCTGTGGGAGGAGTTGCACAGCTGGGCCCTGGGATGTCTGGAGATGCTGAGACACAGGCCTAGCTCTTGGAATTCAGCACCTCTGTATGGGGTTTGGCCTGAGAACATGGAATCATGGACACTGGATAGTTACTTCTCCATCCAAGTTGTGCGTATTTTGGAAATGCTGAAACTTCTCTCAAATTCCAGCTTCTTCTCTGGCCTCAGATGATGTTTTCTGAATGTAAAGTGGTGAAACCAGAAGTGCTGATCTCCTCTTGACCTCAGCTGGTATTTCTCTAAATGCTCTTTGGCACCTTTCTATTCAGCAATCAACGCAAATGAGGCCACTGCCTCCCAGTCTAATACAGGAATGTTTTATAGCATGTTGCCAAGGCTAAGGCATGATATTTTGTTCTATAGCTTGAGAATCGGAAGGGCACACAAGGCCATGAAGCCTACAGGCTGAAGAAGCCAAATCTGCCAGGATTTATTTTTATGTTTGTTATATAGGGATAAAACCATGGCATGTACTGTTTTCCAGTTCATGCTTGCAATTTTTTGTAATTCCTTTTTTTCCAGCAAGGGAGCTGATTAGGCTCCTGCCCTTCCAGCACCACCCCACAATGGGATCTTGTGTGATAAATAAAATGTAGATCAAAGAACTAAGACCTGAGTGTGAAACATGGTACACAGCGGCATGACAGTATAGATAAGCCGCTATCTAGAATTCTGCAATGGCCAGGACTTCTCTATATTTGGTGCTCTTCAAGCAAACACAGAAAATGCAGACCCTTTCCCAAAATTATCTGAGGCAAGAGCTGAGAGATGGGTATGAAAAGATGTGGAAACAGAACAGGACTATAACACAGTATTATCCAGCATAACAAACATGCAAGCTGTCATCTCCTTCATCATGTAAGAGATGGAAGAAAAATTCCAAGCATTGGTTTCACAGAGAAGTACACAGAGAGCATTCTGTATCATGCAGAGACATTTTTGGAAGAACACAAGTGAGCATTTCAAGCTACTATAAAAAAGTTTTAATTTTTTGTCCAGTGCTTTTGGAAACTTGTCTGCAGGCGCATAATCTGCCCTGGAAGAAGAGAGCATTTCAAAAGTAATAGTAACATTTCTGCTATTTGTTTAGGAATGTTTAGGAATGTGGAAAAGACATGTAGGGCTTTTAAACTTGAGGTTATTGGTATGAACTTAGTCCAGCCTGATAAGAAACTAAAAACATTAAAGTCTGTATGTTCTCATGCAACTCTTCCAAACAAGCGTTTCCAAAAGTAATGTCAATGATAAACACAAGATGGAAGAAATAAAGAGGAACCAAGCTGTGAAGGACCAGGAAAATAAATGTTTGTGTTTATGCCATGAAAAAAGAGCATAGAAAGTTATGTAAAGGGGCTAAGAGAAGACAAAAACACTTTCGTGATTTCAAGTGGTTAACATTTAGTGTGTATTAGTCCAGGATACCCCAGGTCCCTTAAGAACCATTAGTGCAACGAATTTTAATCCAGCATTTAATAACAAAAGGGTTAACTTATCTGCTTAAACCAAAAAATAAATTATCCTACAACGATCTCTTTCAACTACTGTTTGGGCTTTTTTAATAACTCCCGATAATATTAATGGCATGAGTTCTTTGAACTTGAGTCTTTTGGAAGGGCTCCTACTGAAGTTAGTGACACAAAGGTCTTTCAACTAATGCCTCTTGAAATGCGGCCCTGTAATATTAATGTCATTCACTCAACTCATTCATCATTGTAACATGTTAACAGCTACAGGTTCATTTTCCTATATATTAAACTACTTTTCTTTGTAATAAAGGGACATTTTAGGTAATTAAGCAACAATTTGATCTAAATTATATTCACTATTAATATATGCAGTGTTTACAGCTAAACACAGAGAACTGAATTAGTAAAACAAAAAATTCACCAAACTGGAAATACTGACATTTTCAGATGGAGATATGCATTAATGAGTGATCCTATTATGCAGTGAATTCAGGTATGCAGAAAGTATAGCAAAGAATATTTGTTTCACGATGTACTCAACTGTCAAGCTAATTGACATAACAAAATTGTCTGACATCTTTGTATGGCTACATGGAAAAGAGTCATAAAAAGATAATTTCTCTTTTAACCTTTTAAAAGTGCCTATCTCTGAAATGTTTACATTGTTACGAGTTGTAGTTATTCTTTGATGTACATTTTCATGCCACAATGAAGATGAGTCTTTTAGACCCATCCAGACTGAGTTGGACCTGTGGGTTACTGTGGACAATAGTAACTAGCTTCTTCATACTCTCTCTTTAAATTACAGCTACTGATTTTTTTCCTGTCTGGATCATGCTTAGAAATGTAATGAAATACTGGAGGACCGGTTTCTCTCAACAGCCCCCTGCCCCTTTCTTTTTCTCTTTTTTTTTTCTTTTTTTCTTAAACCTTTTTAAAGACTAGAAATGCTGGGTCATCAGAAATTTAAAACAAAGGAAGACACGTGGATAAAAGTATGCATCCAGGCTCTATCCCAAGTTTTTTTTCTGTTTCACCTGTTTTGCCCTTCTTTCTAACACAGTTGCTGACCTCTAGGAGAAAGAAAAGGGAAGACCACCCAAAATACTTCTTGTGTAACCTGCTCAGAAATAAAAACCAGCCTCAGGTGAAGATAAAGAGGGAAACATCATTTCTGTCAAACTTCTGACCTGTTGGAGAGTACATTTATTGCAGAGACAGGAGCACCAGCTTTGTGACGTGATCTGAATACAAGCCTTTCTAGAAACAAGTGCTTTTGCCAGCACTTGGTTTCCTTTTCACATTACAATGCCAGTTCTTTCTGTCCAGCCTTTCCACCATCTTCTTTCTGTCTTTCTTCCAGAGAGAGTAAAATTGATTGTTTCCTGTATAAGTGGAGAGTTAAAAGAAGAAGGCACCATGATATTATCTGGTTAAGATTAGCTCTCACTTCGCTGCTGGCCTATGGAAAGTCTCACATGAGCACCATGCATAGGATCAGAAACGTAGAGTTCTCCTTCCTAACACATAGGGCATAAAGGCCCTGTGGAAATGCTGTCATCTCCTTGGTTCCCTTACAGAACCTCAACTGAAGACAGCGTCTCCTGTCCTGTTGCAGGCAAAACAATCTTGCCTCTGTGAATTTAACTTTGTTGAATTCATAGCAAATTAACATAAAAGTACAGAATTGGGTGTTGAGATTCTCCTTAGCCCTCCTTTTTTGTCACTAATATATTTATACGAACATTTCATATTTTTACGCCAGTAGCCAGATTAAGTTCTAATGGGGCTTTCGCCCTTCTAATTTTTTTCCTGCACAACCTCATAACATCTTTGTCCAGACTTAATTGTTTTTACAAGGTATATGTAATTCCGTGGTGTAGACTTCTGAATAAGACATTTTATTAGTAGGAAGGGTTGGAATGTTTAGGAACTTGGAAAAGGCATGTAGGGCTTTTAACTTTGAGGTTATTGGTTTGAGCTTTGTCCAGCCTGATAAGAAACCAAAAACATTAAAAGCCTGTATGTTCACATGCAACTTTTCCAAACAAGCATTTCCTAAAGTATAAGAGGGAGGTCACTGCTGGTTTTGTTTCCTTCTTTTTCCTGCTTTGCCTTCTCAGTTCAGATTTGAACTCTCTGCCTGGTATGATGACCTGTTTCTGGTTTTAGAGGAAGTGCAGCAGGATTTTTAATGAGATATTTCATCTGTAGAAAGAATGTTTCTGCTTCCCACATACATATTGTATATGAATACTACGTGATAATTACCCAGTTGATTTCACTATGATGCTTAAATGAAATCTCAGCTAGATATTTTTCACTGTGAATAGTCTTTTGTCCAGGCCATATACTCCAGATTTATTTCACTTAAATTCAGGCATCTAGGCAAATCACATAATTTAAGGGATGGTTTCCCTAAACTCTGTCATCCTGGGATGCACCAGCATGTCCAAATATTTCACATGTACCACCTTCTCTGCAATAGCAATACGTTGATGCAATTTTGCTTAATGTATTTTGAGAACCAGTATAATTTGTGATTATGCTCAGGTTCAGAAAAGCATCGTCAATGTCAAATTAGAATGTTCATACTGGGATTTAGATGTTTTCAGATGGATTTAGTTGAGTTTTGATACCAATATTCAAAATGGAGATTAAGGATGTCTACAATATGCATCTGACAGCCCCTGAAAACATCTAATTCTATTAGACTTGCAGTGCAGAGTTCTCTGAGCACTGAAAAAGCAAGATCTCATGTATACTCTGAAGTTTCCCACTCTAGACCTGTGGGAACCCAGGTTCCAGAAATTAACTCCAATTAGGGTTGATTTGCAGTGATCAGACTGTTTAACACATATGGAGAGCATTAATTTCACTTGAAAACACACAAGGTAGAAGGTGGTAGCACTGCCTAATGACCTTTTGAGGCTGAAGTGGTCCTGGGGTTTGAATCCTTTGTTCCTGGCGCTAATGCCAGCTTCTTGTTCTTCAGAAAGCGTCTTCTCCATTCACTATGCGATCCTAGGTTAGAGACCAGTACAGAGATGAACAAGTGCCATGGCTTTCTTATTTGCTACACAGTGTCTCAGATTGCCTAAGATCCTTGGATAGTAAATGCTGCTACGCAGGTAACTCTCCTTATGTCTTCTACTGTTATTCTGGATAAGATGTGTTATTTCTGACATCTGTTGTGCTATGAATATTGATTTTCATTAACAGATGGATATTTATTTTTGTATATATGTATACCCAAGGGTATTTTATGATTAATGCCACAGTCATTATATTGTGTACAGTCCTTGTTTCTGAACTAAATGATTTACAGTCCCATTTTAGAAAAACTGCTCTCTCTGCTGCAGATTGTCAGTTAAATCTTCTTCTACCAGAACTCACCACTGCCTTGATCAGGATCCTTAACTTTGAACATGTTTTTCCCAGCTAAATATCAGCACTCAGGATAACTAGGTACTCAAACTGCTTGCGAGCCCTAATCCAAATAAAGTAATTGAGGAAGAGGTTTCAGCAATACCTTGGTTTTCAGTTCCATTTGTTTTCATGGTCAGGAAGCAGCATAGACACTGCTGATAGGACTTGATGCTGATCTCTCTTAGTCAAACATGTATCTCCATGTTGCTCCATTGCTCTGAAGCAGCAGAGTGTGCCTGCACTACTGTTTTGCTAAGAACATATGAAGGCATTATCTTTATATTCAACAAAAATGCCTCTAGTGTTCAGTTGGCCTCCTTTCGTCATTTTAGCAGCTGAGTGGAGGGGAAGCAGAATGAGGAAGAGAATACACCCCTTAGTGTGCGAGCAGTCAAGTGAATGGGCTATGTGTTACTTGCAACTGTTAACAACAGGGTGCTGTTGATGTTTCCAAACTGATATTTTCAGAGATCTGAAAGTGACATTTTATTTTCAGCAGCAGAAATACATGATTTGAATTGCTTGTACTTCCCCACATAGTAAAATTGATGATACAAAGAGGAAATAATCAGCTTTTAATGGGATTTCAACCCTTAATAGTTGAGCATTTAAATAAATTAGCTTGTGAGCTTCCAAGCATTGGTGGTGCACTGCAGGCATTGTATGCCATTGTACGCTGTGGGAAAGCTGGGGTGGGCTTGAACTGGGCATGGGAGAATGGCATCAAAAGATCTGTCTGTGCAGCAGCCTTAAGCTATTTTATAACCCAGTTAGAGAACCGCTTTAGACAATAGTAATCTTTGTCTAGACCTGTCATGGCTTGGTCAAAGACACAGAAGCTATATTTTAGACATACTTTAACCCTGATCACAGTATTGAGGAGTTATTTTATTTTATATCATTACTTCTATGTGCATAAGAATTCTTCATATCTGTATAGGTCACATGTCAAGTTGTTCAGACTGACTGCAGTTCATACTTGAGGTTATTTCATATTTATACTTCTCATATGTATGCTTGAGGTGATATAATTTCTGTCTCATGTGAGACCCCACCTGCAATACTGTGTTCAGCTCTGGGACCCTGAGCATAAAATGGATGTGAACCTGCTCAAGTGAGTCCATAGGGAGGCCACAGAGATGGTCAGAGGGCTGGAGCGCCTCTCCTATGAAGACAGGCTAAGAGAGTTTGGCTTGTTCAGCCTGGAGAAGAGAAGGCTCTGAGAGACCTTAGAGCAGCTTCCAATTCCTAAAGGGGGCTAATGAGAAATCTGGAGAAGGACTTTTTACAAGGGCATGTAGTGACAGGAAAAGGGGTGATGTCTTTAAACTGAAAGAAAATAGACTTAGACTAGACATTAGGAAGAAATGATATACTGTAAGGATGGTGAAACATTGGAACAGTCTGCACAGAGAAGCTGCGTCTCTTCCATCCCTGGCAGAGTTGAAGGCCAGGCTGGCTGGGGCTTTGAGCAGCCTGGTCTAGTGAAAGGTGTCTCTGCCTTTCTCCAAGCTGAACAAGACAAACTATCTCAGCCTGTTACTCTCCTTGAATTGAGGAGGTTGCTGAAATTGATTAGATAGTTAGAAGAGCACCTGTCAAGAGAGAGCATCCCCAAACTTGTTTCCTGTGAGCTAGACCAGTAGACCTGCACTGTAGTCACTGATTGTAATAAAGAAGATTTAAATGCTTCCCATACACCCATGTGTTTTGTTTTGGTTTTAATCATAGTTACACATTACAGATTTCTTTTTTCAGTGCTGAAATTGTCTTGAGATGTTCCTATCCACCCACAGCTTCTTGCTCTCCTACTTCAACTATTTCCAAAGTCACAATAGCTACGTTTGGCAAGGTGTACAGCTAGGGCACTTTTCTTTACCCCTCTTTTTTTTTCAACCTTGATCACTGTAGAGACCTGGCACATCCCTGTGATAGTTCCTGAGCACAGTATAAGACAAAGAACTATAACAGGGAGTGGGAACTGGTAGCGGATGGGATTTTTCAGGAATTAATTTTATTACCAAATCAAATGGAACATGTAATTAGTACTCTAAGAAAAAGAGAGGTTAGAGCCATTTCCTGGATAATTTGTGCTTAAACAATGTCAAATTTAGGCTTCAGCATTCAGACATTCAGAATTTCTTCAGCTGAAGGCTCATGACTTTCAAGAAGTCATAGAGGTTTTTGGTACATCAGCATGACATGTGGCACCAGTTCCCATGTTGAGAACTCCCCTTTTTGTGTACGTGTCTCTTTGGGTTTCTTAATGAACCCTGTATGAGATTCTGATCAACCAGAATTTTTCACAGAAAGCTAAGAGACTCATTGGGCCATCATGGAAATATCCACAGCTTCCTGCCCTGAGTAGCTACCTATGATTCATGCTGGCTGTGGTCCCAAATTCATCAAAAGTATTGCTAGAACTGTAAAAAATGGCAAGTTATTGTTGGTGCGTGGACCCTGCCAAAGGCAGAACTGAGGAAGCAGGGGCTGAGCTACTGTCCAGTCAGCCTGACTTTGCTGTCATCAGCAGAACAATCCCATTTTACATCAGCTGACAGCCTCATCACAGATATCAGGTTGCAAGCCCAAATGCAATAGGATTAGAAGCAATCACTGCAAGTTACCGCTTTGTGCAGGACAATTGGGGGCTCAGAGACGGATGTGCCTAGGCAGCATGGAAAGAATTAGGCAGCAGAGATAAAAAGTAAAGACATCGACTAAGCAAAATCATCAAGATAATATGTCTGCATATTACTGAGGTTTACTTTAATTTGTTGAACAGCAGTTTGTTTTATACAAATGTTGTTTGGCATGCAGGAATATTCACAGTCTCGTTAGCTGATCCGGTTCTTTGCAGGAAGAGATTATTCTGCCTGCCTTTTTCAAATTCATTTTCTGTTTAGTATGGAAACAGTGGCCCCGGATCTGGGTTAATCCATCTTCTGGTTGGACAAGATGAAGATCTAAATGAACCGAAAAAAAAAAAAAGACAAATTGCAGAGGGCATGTAACAAGCCCCTCTTCTTTCTGTTAAACTTCTGTTAATAATGTGTGAAGGACTGACAACAAAGAACTTCTGTCCTCTTTATAAAACACCCCTAAGGGCAGAGGCAGGCTGTAAGAAACTATTCTTTTGCTAATGATAGCTGAATTAGTGAGAAAGCCCAATGTTAAAAACCCACCACAAGGACCTTGTACATGGAAAGGAAGTATTTCCTTGGATGACTTTCTAATGACTGTCAAACATTTGCAGCCATCAGACAAAAGGAAACATTGTAATGATAAGTCACAAGCAGACTAAGGCTAGTGCTGTGGGTACATCTGCCCCTTGAGTAGCTGTGTGCTGTAAGCACTCCAGCCAGTGGTATCACTAGCAAATTAAATTTGACTCCTGATTCTGAGTTTTCTTTACTTTTCCTACTTATTTCTGAGGGGTTTTGTTTTGGTTTCTTTGTTTGTTTTTTCCTAAGGGTAGATCAATTGACCATGATTAGACTAGAAAGATCTTAGAGACTTTCATCCACATATAACTCTTTTCCTGAGTTACATAAAAGTCTTTCTCATCCCAGTAAAGTAATGCACCTTTTCAAGATCCTGGGGTTTATGTCACCATGACTCCTTCCTCAACTTAAATCATACTCATTAATATACGTACTATATGTAAAATTTAGTGGCTTGAAGAATACTTTTGCTTAGACCCAACTACTTATTTTCTATGTGACTTAAAGGCTTATATTATTTCCTGTGTTTCAACATGTATTCCTGTGTATAGTTTACAAGTGGGAATTTAGCCCTAGACACATTTTTTATAGACATTTTTTTTTTATTTCAGAAAAATCCACCCCCAAACATTACCCCCCTTTATGCAATTGTAACTTTTTTTTTCCCTCAAATATGAGGCTGAAAAAGAACTAAAGGTTCATGCTTCAATAACTACAACACATGTAACAAAGTGACCTCATCACATAGCCCACAACTGAACTCTTATAATAATAATTTTTATAGTCATATTTTGGCAATAACCAGGAACATTAATAGCTAAATATTGGGGAGGAAAGATCATTCATACAGCTCATACTGAAAGCCAGACTCAAACTGGTGTTATACACTTATTTTCAGTACTGTGATAGCAACAAGAGGATGACTTTTTGGGATGGCACAATAAACAGAGTGTCTGAACATGTAACAGGAGAATAAGAGTGTTTACTAGTGGAGCTTGCCAAGTTGTATTCCAAAAAAATACTTCTTGTTGAAAGTTTTGTGTACCTTGGGATTTATTTTTTGGTTGACTGCGTGTTTTTTTCCCCAGACAGATTTCCTGTCAGTTTGCGATCTCAGCAGAGCTATGGAAAAAAAATCACATGCCCTAAAATCATATATATATATATGTCTACACAAAATGCAGCTCTAATGATCTAGCTTATCTAGTGTCGTTAAAGTAGGTGTGGTAGATACATTGGTGGAAAAACTCCTTTAGTCTCTTGTTTTGCTAAAACAGCTCTGCCAGCAGAGTAAATTCACAGTTTCTTCAGTGGAGAGAAACAAGTTCATAATGCAACTAATTATGAAGCATTCACTGTAGGAAAAGTGAATATAGACTGTATTACTATTCAAGGATATGTGCCTTGAAAAGCAACATGCATGAAAACACTAAGGAGTTTAAGTTAATGGCAAATTATCTACTAACTACTCATATACTTCTGTGATTAAAAGAGCTAATGAACGTATGAACTGTGAACTACAAAATAAGAAAGGATTACATCAAACACTAAAGAAATGTTGAAGTTCTACAAGAGCTAAGATAATATGTTTAGTGATAAAGATAATTAACCATAGTAAGAGACTAACAAGAGATGTGATAATATCTCAGTAATTCAAAATATGTCATAGGCTACCAGGTTGGAAGAGACCTCAAGGATTGTCTGCTCCAAATTTTCTTGGCAAAAACACAGTCTAGACAAGACGATCTACATCGTTCAGCTGAATCTTAAACATATTTTTTTCATAACACATCCGCTTCTCTAGGAGGAGGCTGTGGGAAACTGTACCAAAAGCCTTGCAGAAATCCAGGTAGCTAATGTCCACGACCTGCCTCATATCAACCAAGCAGATTACTTTTTCATAGGTGATCAGGTTTGTCAAGCATGATTGGCCCTTGGTGAACTCATGCTGACTTTTTCCACATGCTTCGTTTGGGTTCTGATAGCGTCTAAGAGGATTCGTTCCATGAGTTTCCTGAATACTAAAGTAGGACTATTAGGTGCATGATTTCTTGGATCCTCCTTTACACCCTTCTTGTAGATAGGGGTGACATATATATGTGTATATATACATATACATAGATATATGCATATATATTCTTATATGAGCAGGTTTTTGTTTTTTTTTTTTTTACCTAAAACATATATTCTAGTTAAAAAAAAAAAAAAAAAGCAACCTTCTTACACAAGTCAAAACAGCATTATGCTCCTTGCATCTAGCCTTAGAAATGGAAATGAACACCAGCAGAGCAGAAGTGTGGTGTCCAATTTATTCATTTTTGTTCATTTACCTACTTTACAGTTTTCAAAAAATCCAGTAAGGGGTGAGATATAGCTACCTTAATCATAGATGGCTAAAAATTAGACACCCAAGTCTGCGTTATCCATTCAAGCTTCCCAGTATGATCAATGATGAGAAATAAGCATCAAAAGAAGGCTGTTTATCTCAGCTGAAAATATAAATCTAAGACTGATCAGTTGAATTATCTCTGTAGGTGACTCTTCCTTTTACTGTGAAGAGAATCTGAAGGATTAGCTTCCAACTTTCAGGCAAATTCATTAAAGCAGATGAATTCGTTCAGAGGTGTTGATTTGGCAGAGTGAAGGGATTCAAGATTTTACATCTTATTTACTTTACCTTTCCTTAAAGGATATCTTATGCTCTCATCAATAAGGAAGATACACAAAGATATATTTTTTCATAGTAACTTGTACTGATTGCAGACATTCACCTCCCAGTGCAACAGTATCTACATCACAAACCCACATTCATAATTTTCTCTCTGAGTGTGACACAAACACTGAGGATTAAAGACTTGATTTAAATCCCATTAAAATGGGAGAGACTTGTATTGACTTTAATGGGATTTAGATTGAGTGCAGAGGAGTCTGAAGGCTGAACTGCTGTCAGGTTTGAAGTACAGGGGGTATTAAAGGGCAAGCTAATAATGCTTCTGTTAAATGTAAAGTACCCATTCTTCAGAGACTTGTCAAACTGGTCCTTCAGTCTCATTCAGGATGATTAAAGTAACTCTGTAAGTAAGAAACAAAATTATTAATATAATTCCTAGTTATCTTCATGAGTTCTAATCTTTGTTACATTCCAATAAAGTAAAATAATGTGAAAGACATGATGCGTTTACTAGATACTACTAACAATTTATTTTATAAGGTACTTTTGGTTACCTGATACTGTTAAGGAATGTCTGTCTTTTATAGGTGCATACTTTGATCAATTTATGCAGCAATGAAAACACTGGAGACCTCCAGTGTCCCTTTCAACCTCAACCATCTTTATTAAGCCTGCCAGATGTGGTACTTGAAGTGACACCTGTGGACTGTAAGCACCTATATTTCTGGAAAGTCCTTAGATACTTGCATGAAATGAAGAGAAACCCAAATGGAATGTCCTAGGCACTTATGCTCCACTGAGCATATGGAAACATGGGGTTCAGTTCATTATATTCAGTTCAGCTCTGTTCTGCTGGGACTGCTCAAACACTTTTTGTTAATAAGCTATGGGATTACACCAGTGTTTGATGCATGGATCACAGCACAAACTCCCTTGGGGAGCTCTTGTATCCCTGATCTACTGAACAAGGTGTTTTCTCTCCTGTGCTGCGAAAATCTTGTGGTCCTTTCTGCACAGTGGTCCAGTTTCAACATGGATTAAAAAACGCATGATCTTCCCTGCCTGTGTTATGTTCTATTGGGAAGTGGGGGATTGCTCATTTTGTCCATGTTCTCTCAAGCTAAAATCACATTCTCTTCCTGAGTTATGCTGCATATGAAGAACACCTCACTGACTTTTCTGGGATTGATCTGTAGTGTGCTATGAGGTATTATCAGTACCTCCATCATACCTGTAGGATGCTGGTGTCCCTGACCAATTAAGGTTATACTTTGGTTAAATTGAACCATAGACTATTTCCTAGTTCTCTAGTGGCAGAGATGGTCTGAGATCCAAGCTGCTTAGCATTAGTTCATCTCTATAAATTTGTCTTGAAGACAGCTAGTATGAGCAACTCAAAACATGTTCAGAAAATCTAATTAATAGCCACTAATAAAAGGCTATCATAAAGGATTCTAGTGTTTGACCTCACACTCTGCTCTCTACTTAGTAATATAGATGCACCTATATTCTACAATTAGGCACATAAGCAAAACATGGAGTAGTCTACAGCTATTGAGCTGAATTCCCTTGGTCCTTGACCAGTATGACTGCATTATGCCTACAGGAAGTGGTCCCTTGCCCACTCTAAAATCTAGTAAGTGCTTGGAAGAAGCCTGATTTACACAGACCAAAACTGTGATGGGGACCTACTAATAATTTACAAATTTATGCCTACTAACTATTGTATATGTTTCAGTCCTATGCTTGGAGAAGACAATGAATACCTCCTATTCTTTTCTGTGTTATTTCATTTATGTGAATGTAAACACAAAATGTGTTGTATATAGCTTATGTTCTCAGTGAACCTCCTATGCAATTGATCTTAAATCGTACTGCAATTCAATCCAGTTTATGTAGATGGGAGATCAGTATATCTTTCAGGATATCCACACTGAATCTTGGATGAATAATCTTGAATTATTCAAAATTCTCTTAAATCTCCCATAATTAAATTTCTAAGCAGAAAATGAAGCTATATGGAAGCAACATAACCAGTGGCAACTATGTGCATTTTCAGGAATTCTGAGAAACAATAAAAATCCAGCATACTTCACTAGTGGCTGCCTGGACCAGGCAAAAGCTGTGTGCAGTGTATAGTCTGGAAAGTAATGGTCCTCTGCCTTGGAGTAGGAGTGATGTCTACTTGCCTGGAGACTGCTCTGTGACTTTATTGACAGAGCAGATGTCAGTATAGATAGGGCATTGCTAGTTTTACCAGCATCATGATAAGAGTGTAGTTCTCCTTGATTGCAGGGGCTAGGTTTTCACAGAGGTTCCACAGGGCGTTCTGGAGAGATGCTCACACAATATATATGTTGACTATATTTAGGACTTGAGACTGAAAATACCTAATGTATCATATCAGATTAAATCAATTATTCTATTTAAAAGACTCCAGTGAATCTGCATACCAAGTTGGCATAATGCTTTCCACAGTTCTTGCTAAAATTTAAAATATTAAATAAGTTTACTTAAAGAACCTACATGTGCACTTCTAAGTTTGAAATTTAAGATGTACTTTATTTTTGCGTAGAGCTGGAAAAAAGATCATATATAGTACTGGAAATTAAATTGAATTTAAATGTTTTTGTAGAAGATCAAGACATTAAAACCCCCGGTCAAATTTCAGAAAATCATCTATGTGCAGAACAGCAAATGGACATGGCTACAATGACAGAAATACCCGAGTTGCAAGGCAGTCTCTCACATGATATTCCGGTAAAGTCAGTCTTATTCACAGTTTGCCTGAAGAAAAGTAAAACACTTTATCCAACAGCAATCTTAGATCTGTGGGTACCTGTGTCAGTGATTACACTGATATGTCTTTGCTATATATGCCATATTAAAAAATCTGAATTTTGAACTAATTCCTAGCCTGCCTCACAAATTGCAGCTTAGTGGATTTCTGCTCATTTTCACATATAACAAGAAATACAAGTAGCAATCCAAAATAATTTGATTTCTGAGTTAGCTGCTTCTGATGATTGATTTGCAATGACCTTACCCTCCTAATTCTAAATAAAGACTTGAATAGATACTATTTAGTAACATAAAGCAAATCCAGCTTTTTAGTGATGACTTTTGTGATGTGTTGATGAGGCATTCTCTTTCTGATGAAGAGAGATAGATTTCATAGGCTTTTTTTCTTTATATTCAGGGCTTTGCATAATTAAGCAAGAAAGAGAAATTGTGCTCATGATAGCTGGTGACTGCTTTATGTCAAATGCAGACATTGGCATGGGAATGAGAATGCCACATTTGTGACTGAGTGTCCTAATTGCTGGCGAAGAGCAATCATTTTCCTGCTTGTTCTCCAGACTAATCAATCTTGACTGTAGTTTTGATTTTTGTATAGTGGCACAGATGAAGAGCAGGGATAGATAATCTTTGTCTCTTGACACCAACAGCCTGTGGCCTGATGTCTGGTGAGAAGATGTAAACTGACATTTAAAAACAGTGTGTGTATATTCTCACTTTTTAGAAAGTACAATGTCTGTTGAATTACTCTACAGAGGGCTGTAAAGGAATAAGACAGTTAATAACCTTTTATTTTTCATAGTGATTAGCCTTTTTTTGTAGCAAATATCCTGGGTTTGAATTTTATAATGAAGATGGTCTTGAGTGCTGGATTCTTCATGGAGTTTATGCCTTAGAAGTGTGCTATGTATGCATAGTTTACCTGCCAGACTGGACTTCTTGGAAAATAGCCTTAATTTAAAATCCTGCTTATGTATAAACATGAGATAAATGCCGAGCTGCTCAGCTGTGCCAAAATGGTAACAACTTTTGCATGCTTAGAAGCAGACTAACACAGGAGATTCATGGGTTAGGTGTGGGACTATACCCAAAATGTCACTATGAATGTGGTCTTCTTGTGCAATACGTGGTGGTGAGAGATCCATGGGAGATGATCCAGAGACCTCAGGGAGGTTTCTCATCACCCATCACACTGAGCATGTCAACTATAGCACACAGAAAAAGACACTGGGGAGAGAAGGCAGAGTGTAGGACATCTCAAATTATTCTAATCACCTCAGTTTAGGCAACTGAAAACCACCAACTGCACTTTAGGATGGCTGGTATCTGATTAGAATACCCATTAATATATCTGTTTTGTTCCTGATGTCTAGCACATCTCAAAGTACCAATTTTTGCTATGTATATAAAACCATGGATCTAGGTTTGGCTCTTAGTCCTTGGTCTTGTAAGGTATTTTCACAGTTTCTTAAGACAAATGATTCATGTTCTCAAGGCTTCCTACAACAAAACATAGGCCTCATCTGACTTGTTCTTCCTCTTTCAATTTTTCTTTTAAGTATTCTAGATGATGGTTAACACTAGAACCCAGAATTCAGACACATTGACATCAAAAGCAATTGTAATATGTATGTGGTAACAAGGGTGGGGGGCAGAGTGGAAGGAAAAGGAGCACTTTGAAGATGTCATGATAACTCAGGCATGTTTAGATTGAGTAAGTAGGTGTGCCTTTTTCTGTATCCTGCTCATCTGCAGACTAGGATGTTTGAAGAGAAGGAAAAATGAAATGCTATTTCCAGTAAAGGGGAGGAGACTTTATCGCAAAATCATCATGAGAAAACAAACAGTGGAGAGAACATTAGAATTTTAACACAAGGAATAATCAAAAAAAAAGTTTTTTATTTGAAATAAAGAGGGAAATTGCTGCACTTAACTGTTTTCTGAAGCCCTGGTATTTATAATATATTTGTGGCTGAGTTTTATAAAAGCTGTTACAATAAATATAGTACTCGAACAGAATAATATTTTCCCCTATCAGTTTGATTATTTGGTAGAACTGTGATTCAAATTGACTGGAAATTTAACTTCTATTTGCAAATACAAAATTTGGTTGGTTGTGGTTTAGTTGGTAACAGATAGATCAGGACTCTGGCCATCTCATGGGATTTTGGCAGAGGCATCTCATAGGGCAGATTGCGCTGAGTTGGCCTCTGGTGTACCACATAACCAAACCCAAGGGAGCCAGTGAACTCCCCAAATCTTTGCCTAACATAAAAGATGTTACAATCCTAATAAACTAAGACCCAGACCACTTGTGGAGAAAGTGCACCACCAAAGTTTTGGTAAACACTCCACATCGTATCTGGTAAAGGGTATGGGAGAAGCAGTTTTCTACATGGATCCGAACCGCAGAATTGACAGTGATGGTCAATAAGACACACCACTTAATGAACACATTTTTAGCAACAGGGCAATGGCATGTTACAGGCCAAGAACTGTGATTTTGCACAATGACAAGGTCCACCTGTAACCACAGAGAGTTTCTTCCAGCTCTACTATTCTAGAAACTTTCCAAGGCTGCTGTTGAGGACAACCAGAAGTCACGGCAGTTACTGCTGGAGCAGTTGTGCACTTAGATCCAGCAATATGGATATCCAGCAGGACCACAAGGACCAGACACAAATAGTTCTCAAGACTACCTAGTAACTATAAGAGTAATTTTTAGTTTGCAGAAGTTTTTCAGGGCTTTGTCCGCAGAAAAAGAAAGCAAAAAAAGTGATTCCACTATTCTTCTGAAAGCTGAGAACTTACCTCATAATCCAGATCATGGCATCACTCTTATCTGAGATAAATGCCATTCCTGCCACTGATCTGGCCTGAAATCTGTGTTTGATATTATTCTTATGATCTTTCATTCCCCCAGGTGAGTTAACATCGAAGTATTTCGTAGAAAATGGAGCAACGTCAAGAAGAAACAGCATCAGAATACTCCAGGTTTCTAGAGGCACATAGGGTATTTAAAATAACAAAATGGATTTAAAAACATTTGTTCAGCTATTGCACATATGTGTATATATTTGTGTATAAATTTGTGTGTTTCGGGGGAGTCTGGGACATAACTTGAAAAATGTTCACTTTGGTCAGTGCCTGATCAACCTCTCCTAATTTTGCTGTAAATTTTGCCAATCTGAGTTTAGGCTGAAGACAAGCCCTGAGTTTCAGTGGCCTGTTTCTCTTCAGTGTTTCTTACCACCTTTATGTCATTTACTGCCCTATAACCAACCACTAAAATAGTTTCTGAGTAGGCCCTAACTCAGGAAAATTTATTTGGACTGATTTAATTTGTTTAAGCAGTTCACCTGGTTTGCTTTGTCTGAAGTGGATTAGGAAACATTAATATAAATTGCTCTTGTAGCAGAACTGCAGAAACACTAAAATCTTTGGCACTGCCTTCTGTAGCAAGCCCTTACTCAAAGGCACAGGGCAGGGGAGTGGTCTCCAGGGACAACTCAAAGCAAAAGAGGATGTGCAGGAAACAGCAGGTGTGGCAAGCAGCCAGCTTGGCTGAACTGGGAGCTCCTGACTGAGCTCAAACACAGAATAGAAATACACAGAAAGTAGAAGTGGGGATGGACTAAGGAGGAGTATGAAAACACTGCTTGAGCTTGAAGGGATGAAATTCGGAAAGCCTAATTAGGAAATTAGGAAGCCTGGTTGGACTTTAAACCGATGAGCAATAGGAAAGGCAACAAGAAAATCTTCTGTGAGTACATTGAGAGCAAAAGGAAAACCAATGAAAATGCAAATCTGCAGCTAAATTGGGTGGACGACTTGGTGATGAAGGATGTATAAAAGACAGATTAACTCAGTGTCTGTTTTGCCTTGGTTCTTACTGGCCAGGTGTGCTTTTAAGCTTCCTGAGTCTCTGTGGCAGTCTGAGTGAAAGAAATGTTACCCATGGTAGACAGTGGAATTAAAGATCACTTAAGCAAATTGGACGTATACAAAAACATGCGAGTGGACAGAATACATCAAAGATTGCTGATGGAGTTGGTTTATGTTATTGTGATGCTCCTCAGCATCATCTTTGAAAGGTATAAGACAGCACATAATTTTCTTGAAGACATGAAAAAGACAAATGTCATGTACATCTTCAGGAAGTTCAAGAAAGATGTAGGAATACTACAGGCCAGTCAGTGTCACCTCAGTCTGTAGAAAAACTATGGAGCAAATCCTCCTGGAAGTCACTTCCAGGCACATGGGGAACAAGATTATGATTTACAAAGAGTAGATCACACTGGCCAAGTCTGATTGCTATGATAAAATGACTGGCTATGCGGACAAAGGAAGACCAGTGGGTGTCCATGAGCCCTGAAAAAAGAGAGATAGTGGAGATTCTGGAGATCCTAGAGGAGATTCTGGAGATAGTGGAATGTAGACAAGAGGTATCTTAAAAATAAATAGATACATGAAACTTTTCTAAAACCTGTTAATTTGGTTTTTTTAATGCAGGAAATTATTGTATTGACAGATTTCATGTATGAAATCTCAGCCATTGCTGAGAAAACAAGTTCATACAAAGGTTAGCTGGAAGAATATTACTGTTGCATACGTGCTAGCAGTCAAGATACGTGAGGCCAAGAAAAAGAATGGAAAGATACTGAGCCTTTTCCTCAGATCAGAGAGCAAGGTAAGTCGCAGCTTTCAGATATGTGTTTAAACGTGACTGATTCATCTGAGTGCAACAGCCTTTGCTATTCAATCTGCAACTTTTACTTGTATGCATAATACTATATCTTATCGTTCAATATGGTACACATACACAGAAGAAATAATATGAAAATAAATATTAATGATAGCTAGGAACTGCTTAGAAATATTTTACTGGATGTTGGAAAAGCTACAGTGCTTCAAAGAAGAGAGTTGTTTCTGAGAAAAAAAAGCAGTCTGGATGTAGGCAAAATCAGGCAGAACAAGTAATAAAAGACATTTATGAGTGATATTAGTGAGCAGCATAGAGGTCAGCACATAAAGAAAATTAATGAAAGAAGACTAAGGAATGGAAGAGGAAGCCTGTAACTGTCTGGGTTAAAGATAAAGTATTTTCTGAGTAGATCCAAACAAAACCAATACCAACAATAATAAAGCCTAGATGACCCTAGAAGAACTGCAATGGTTGACACAGAAAAGGCACAAAATATTCCATAAATGTTTCAGTTAAGTATTGTGGACTGGGGAGAAAAAAGAGAGCTATCTTCCTGTTGGGTGATGATGATTTAACATCCTCAAGTGGTACTAAGGATAGCTAGCAGGTGCAAGACTTCATGTGATTTTAAGTTATCAATTCTGATAATCCTGCAACCAAACCCTTGTCAAGGTTAATATTGAAATTCCTTTAAAAAGCCTCTGGTGTTCATTTTCAGGAAGCCTTGAAAATTCCAGAAGACTGAAGAGAACTCACACTGTGCCATTATTTTAAAACAGAAAATGGATAAAAACCCAGACAATGGATAACGCAGGCCAGGCAGTCAGACCACTGTATTATCCCAAATAATGGATGAGTTAATAAAAGGTTAATATCATTAATTGCAATCAATGAAGTTAACAGGATTGCATCTTTGCAAAATTATTGAATATTATGAATGAAGATCCAATTTTGGAGAACTGAGAAACTTCTGGTAGACGTTTGACTTAGCATTATATATCTTCATTAACACACTACGAAAACCAGGTCAATGTAGCACATATTACATTGACGAAATATTGTTTATCTCCATACGTAACTTCAAATAAGAATGTATCTGTCTTGTTTGATTATCTATGTTTTCCATGAGATGTTAGAGGGACTACTTTTTTACCAATAACTGCAGAAAAAGACGTAACATTTTGTCTGACAAAATTTGGTGATGGAATGCAGATAAGAGGAGCAAAAAATTAAGAAGAGATGGATCAGTGATAAAGAGTGTTCAGGGATACTGCATAACCAAGAATTTCTATACAGGCAAATAGAGGGTTTAACATGTAGGAGCAAAAATGTAAGCCATAAAAACAGGAGAGAGGACCTTCCTGTGAAGTGATGACTCTGAGAAAGCATGTTATAACCCTTTAATGAGACCACATGGACAAAAAATGGCAAATATTATCTTGAGGTGTATTCACTGGATAGGAGTGAAAGGTTAAGTCACTGCTGCATTTGGCAAAGAAGCAATTGCTACTGGAATAGCATGTCCAGTTCTAGTGTTCAGAATTCATGATGGATGAGAATAATTTGGAGAAGGGTCAAAGAAAAGCCATGGGAATATTAAGGACCTGGAAAGTCTCCAGGAGTTCAATCTACTTAGCTTATCAATGTGATGACTCAAGGATAGCTGGTCACAGTACACAAAAGCAGGACAAACAGCAAAGAGCTGCTCAGCAGTCAGAGATCCGACAAGCTCTTATGTCAAATAGGTGAAGCTAAAAATTCAAAGAAAAAATAAAGCCTTTTTTTTTTCTTGACAACCCATGAAATGAATGGATAAATTCACTGAGGAAGTGTGATGTCGATGGCAGCTTTCAAATCTAGATTGGACATTTTTCTGAAGACGAGTTTTCATTTTCAAGGGGACTGGAAAGTAGAAATAACCCTGTGAAACTCTGTGGACTCTGCCACTGATGGGATCAGACCAGATGGTGATATTTGATCCCTTCTGCTCTTTATCTCTGACTGTATGGATATTTCCAGTCTTCACTGTGCTGTGAAAAAGCTGGTGTCTGTATCTATATGGCATGATATAGGAACAATGCTGCCTTAGATCTGATAACTAGTACAATGGTGTTCTAGTGGTGAGCTCAGGCTAATTAACAATGCCATGCACAAGAGCCAGTCAATCATCTCTGGTAATGGGACTATGCTGCTTCCCTTTGTGGAGCTGGCTGCATACAAACCAGGGTTGTGCAGCTGTTTGTTGTATGTACAGCTCAACATAATCCTAAGCAAGTATGTTTTCATGTACTAAAAAATGGTTGCAATAAGGTGCTTCTCTATTTAATGATGGTAAAGTCATTACTATAAGTTACACTGTGGTATTTTAAACTGTTTTATGCATCCAGACATTAGTGGTATCCAAGACATTACAGGGTGTCTGGTTCCCTTAACATATTAGCCACACTATGATGCACTGCTCTTGATTTTCTCAGATGTTTTTTGGCTCTAATGTGTGTGATGTCCCTACTTGTATCATTTAATGAGAAACACTAAACAGAGGCTTTATTGTGGCATTATTTATGTTGAGAAAGGAAATAGATGACAAGAAAATGGATAATTCATCTGTGAAAAAAACTGAAATTACAAAAATCTAATGGAGACCTTTTCACAGTTGTTTGTAATTGTTTATCATCTCAGCTAGTACATGAGTCATTGCACCAGGACCTCTCTCACTCTTTATTTACATCATATAAATATTTGCAACATGCAAGTAATTATTTGCATTACTGGATCTGATTCCTGGAATATTCCAGGCACATTCTCTGATTCCTTGATACCTGTATGGGCTTGAGGTGTGTATTATATATTCTGCGTTAAAAAAGGTTTCCTAGATATTAAAGCCACTTTGAACTTTACAACGTCTTTCTAAAAAGCATTCCCCAAATAAACAACTCCAATAAATAAATATGCAATGAAGATTCAGAATTAAAATTACAGCTTTCCCACTAACTGCAAGTGTAGAAACATTTTAATAATCTGAAAAATAGAAAGGAATTACACAAAAAGTAGGGAGAAGGCCAAGGATGGATCTATAAATAGTGAAAACATATGTGAGTTAAACCAACGTAGGCCAAGAGAATAATCTGTATCTAAATTTTAGGTGCCTTATGAATCAGTCTTCCTAAAGTAAGACCTTGTGTCTCTGTCTACAGCATTTTGTTTCAGAGTAGTAGGGTGTGTTTTGAAATAAAACCCTTGATTTTCTTTACTTGCTGGGATTTAGTTTGGCTCTTACAGCAATTTCAGTGGTTTCAAAGTTCTTTAGTTTTGAAAGAAACTAAATCCATCTCCATTTGAAATATCTTCCAATATTTGATGGGGATATTAGTGTGTCTACTATGGAGTCCACACCATCACATAGTGCCTGGTTGTAGTTCCAGCAACTGAGTGAACTGCTCACGTGGCAGCCCTGAGAATAGATTTCTAAGTTCCTTTCCCTTCCCCGAACACAGCTCCTTTGACACCTCCCTGAACACTGCTCAGTTCAGCACTGTGGAACCTAGTCTTCAGGACCAGAACCTCTAGTCAACTGTGCTCAAAGCAGTGACCACAAGGACACCGATTCTGCTTGTCTTCTACCTCAGAGAAAGGGAGATCCCAGGGGACAGCTCTCTAAAAGAAAGTTCCCATTCCTCTCCTACTGTGTCTCACAACCCATGCTGTCCAAACTCAGAGTGGAAAGGTGGTTTTGGCAGAAGGTACTATGGTATCGCTTAGAAAGAGCATCAATAGGAACAGAAAGAAGGGTCTGTGCAAGAGACCTTGCATATGCAGTGGATGGGGCAATGATATATTTGATTTACATGAGACAGAATAGACTGACCAGCTTAGAGGTTAGGCCTTGACTTCTCTGAGACTTCTGACCTTGTCTCACATGGTGCCCTCATGAATACCCTGGAAAAGATTTATCTAAAAAGTAATCACTGTAAGGTTGTTCTTAAAGTGAACCCAGGAAATACAGTTTTTAAATCATACTTAAATATGAGTCATCTCTGTCAAGTTGGTAGATTATTTCAAATAAGACCTCGCAATGATCATTTATAGACATGGTTTTGTTCAGTACTTTTACAATTGGCTTGGGTTGATAATAATAGTGTGCATTTGATAAATTGCATATGAAACAAAATGGAAGAACTCTAGAAGGTGATAGAATTCAAATCAGAGTAAGGCAGTCTGCAGTCACCAGTGTGAAACTCTGTAAAGGCTGTGTCTGTGCTACAAACAGGAATGATCAGAAGGCAGTATTGGATCAATATATAAAGATTATTTAACATTTTTACCATTGCCAAAAGAGAAAAATGTCATTCTGGAACATATTGAAAGGCAAATCATATGGACAAATATTTTGTAGAGTTCCAGTGTAAGATAACTTTGATTTTAATACCTCTCAAATATTGAGTAGTACTTTGTGTCTATCACATGCCTGTTAAAGCAAAATAAGTCACAATCTTTAGTACTTACATTGTAGTTGCAGCTGAAAATCTATAATCCTGTATTACATAGAAGTCTGGTGGTGTTTATAGTGTGGTGTGTATTTTCAGGAATAATTTAAAAATCATATTGGTATAAATGACACAAAGGACCTGACATGCCCTGTCAGGTAGGGAGCCTTGAAGAAAAAATTCTCAATCAAAGTGGACAATGTGTACCCTTCTCTTGTTTAATTGCTATTAAGGAATGCATCTGCTTATCTTCATTAACTGTACTTGACATCTGTGTATATATATATATAATGTGCATTTCACAACTTCCTTCCTGCTTTTCAAGAAGCCCAGCAAAATCAAAGGAACAACAGAACTATTTCTTCAGCATCACTCTAAATGCAAACTGATGTTAATGGGGCAAAAAAGAGGAAAGTGTATGCACTCGTGTCACTTTACAAATAAGATAGTCTTTTCCTTCCTATCCTCTAAAAGATGCGTGAGGCTCATTTTATTTAATCAGGCCATAGAAAAAAAAATATTTAGAAAATTAAAATCTTGAGATGAGAGATCAGGGCTTCATTTTTACTATAAAATGAGTTAATGCAATGGAAGACACAATTATAACTTAATACCTGTTGAAGGATATAAAAGGGTAGACAAACCCCATATATGCTAGAGTCTACAGAAAGATATACAGGCTTTGTATATTTCTTTTAAACTAAAATGTAAATATTCCTATCTAGCATTATTAGCACTATACCTGACATGCATTTGTATAAAATGAAATTAAATAAAATTAAATAAAATAAATCACTCAGTGGAATTCAACATGTCCATCTCATGAAATCAGCATGCCAATTTCAGCATAGATCTCCCATGGTACTCTTAAAAAAATTATGCCCTCAAGGGCCTTTTCTAAGAAGGTCCAGTAAGTTCTCTTACACATCAATACATCTGTGCCTGGCAAACTTCCATTGGCTTCAGCTGTCCAACTATCCCAAGGATCTGGTGCACTGTAAGTAAAGCTCTCCAAAGTATCCACTGACTCTTGTTGTAAGTACATCTGTTTGTTCAATTCGACATACGAAAAAATCAGTTTTTCATAGAATCATAGAAGCGTAGAATAGTTAGGGTTGGAAAGGACCTTAAGATCATTTAGTCCCAACCCCCCTGCTATGGGCAGGGACACCTCCCACTAAACCATGCCACTGAAGGCTATGTCCAACCCCGCCTTGAACACCGCCAGTGATGGAGCATTCACAACTATCCTGGGCAACCCATTCCAGTGCCTCAACACTCTCACAGTAAAGAATTTCTTCCTCATATCCAATCTAAACTTCCCCTCTTTAAGTTTGAACCCGTTACCCCTTGTCCTATCAATACAGTCCCTCATGAAGAGTCCCTTCCCAGCATCCCTATAGGCCCCCTTCAGATACTGGAAGGCTGCTATGAGGTCTCCACACAGTCTTCTCCAGCCTGAACAGCCCCAACTCTCTCATCCTATCTTCATATGGGAAGTGCTCCAGTCCCCTGATCACCCTCGTGGCCCTCCTCTAGACTTGTTCCAACAGTTCCATGTCTTTTTTATGTTGAGGACATTTCATCTATAATCTCCCAGCATCTTTGTATCAAAGAAAAGTGATTGACAAAAAGACTTGACCTGAACTTAAAAATGTGAAAAGGGCAAAAATAGAATCTCTGCTTTTTTCTAGTGCAGTACCCTGTCTATCTAATCATATGCTTATTCTCCTACAGTGGAAGCTTTTCTAGGTGCAGGTAGGAGTTACATACTTGACAGAATAGACAACATTTGAATCACAGAATTGTTGAAGTTGACAGTGATCTTTGGAGATCACTCCAATATCACACTCCAAGTAGGACCACCTGCAGAAGAGGCTGCTCAGGGCTGTGCCCCATCAGGCTTTAGGCACCTCCAAGGACAGTAACTCTTTCAGGCAAGCTGTTCCACCTGTTCCAGTTTAACACTAAAGAATGTTTTTCTTATAAATAAAATTTCCTATACTCCAATTTGTGTCCACTGCCTCTTATCTTTTCACTGAGCATCCCTGAGAGCTGTCTGGCTCTTCTGTCTTTACTTATTCCCATCAGGTATTTATGCACATGATAAGGATAAGCAGCCCCATCTCTCTCAACCTTTCAATATCTGTGGAGTGTTTGTGAGATCCTCCAAAAGTGCATTTAAGTAACGAAATACCTTAACACCAATATTGCCAGTTCTTCACTGATTCTTTCAAAGAAATACAATCAAATCCAGTTAATTCCATTATTTATTTTTTTTAATAAAGCAAATAACTGGTGACAGTCTTGTTAGACTTGTAGAGTCTCATGGTTGAAACCCTTAGTCTTGACTTAGTAAGTAGTTACACATCACTTAGGATCTACCAATATTTGAACTGAATGGAAGTTAGCCTGGTCTGCTCTGGAAGTAATGCAACTACTTTAGCCTGAGTGTGGTGCGTACTGAGCTCTGCAGCTCTTGTCTTTCTATATTAAACCTTGTAGACATGCCTAATGCCTATTCAAAGTATTTTAGTACTATTTAATGGATTCCAGATCATAATAAATCTTTCTAACTATACAAATAAAAGATATACAAGGATTTAAAAGCCTTTAAAAATCTATGTTTATAAAACTCCTTAACAGAGTCTGTAAAAAAAAGGAGTGCTTTAGATCCACTTAACATTGAGCTAACACGTACTGAAATAAACTCTGAGTGTTAAGATACTGATTTTGCATTTAAATCCTGCTTTTCATTCTGAAACACCCCCAAATACTCTGCAGACTGACAAAGGATTTGGAAGGCTCCCGTTTTCTAACACTGAAAGACAGTCACCTCCAGCGAAAGACAGAGCAGATGTCTCCATGCAAAGTGTGAAACTGCAGAACAGGGCAGCGTGCTCTTCTTAGACACAAGAGAGGAACAGAGGAAGCAGATTGCAATTATTTAAATTGGGAATTGGCCAAGAGCCCACAGCTGGCAATCCCGGTCTTTTGCAAGAGTGTCATGAAATGTAATTGCACTCTGGGTTTTATATCTCATTGGAAAGACTGGAGTAATTATGTTGAGACCTTCAGTAATTGGAAAAGTTGGCTACTTCTCTGAAAGCTATATGCTCTTGAGCAGGCAAAAGCACATTGGAAGTCTCAGCAAGTCCTACATACTAGAAATTTCTGGCATTTTAACCCCAACTTTATCTTCTCTAGCTCTTTCTGCTTCTTTTACTGCAACCAACACTTTGGCTTATTAATTAAAAAAAGCTTCCTGCACCTTTAACAAGGTTCAGTCTGGTCCTGTGAAAACCCATTGGCAATTATGATGCTTTTTCTAGTTTAGTTAAATTAAAAAAAAATCCAATTTGCATGAATTCTGCTATCTCTTTTGCAGCTCCAACTAAAACTTACCAAATCCACCAGGTTTATTAGCTTGCCATGTTTCTCTCCCACTCCTACAAAGGCTGAGCATGTGTTGAATCCATCCTTCTTGTGAAGATGTGAGCATTCTGGGGTTTGTCACTCTTTTTCCTGGCACCTTCAAGTGATAGCCATTACCCACTCCCCTTATTTTCACCACTGATCTGTTTCTTCAGGATAACAAAACCTGTGAGCCACTAGTGCAAATTTAAGGAAATTAAAGGACAACAAATGCTCCCTGCCAAGAGCAAAACACGTAGAAACAAATTTTGGAGAATATGGTTTGTGAAGAAGGCATAGTAACACTAAAGTTATAATTGCAGCTATCTAGTGATGGCATCATCTAAATATTAATGTGGTATTATCCATGTTACCATTCTGAAAAATTTGATGCATCCTCACATCCCTTAACATACGTAGGTTTATGCTGAGCTGTATGGTCTAACTAGTTACCACACTAATATGGCAATTTCCTTCCAGAAATCAGAACCTCCCACAATCAGAACATCTTTGGCTTGTCACAGATATTTCATGGAGCTTTAAGATAAGGATAAAACATAATTTCTGAAGGTTTTGCTTTTAATTATAATAGAATTTTCTAAGTGATGAGTTTTCTTTTCCTAAAGAAGGAAACAGGACTGAGAGGGGTGTGCATTTTCACCAGTGAGAGCAAGCTTTGAGACCTCCTTCCCAGTTAAATCTGAGTACTTGGAAAGACAAGACCAAGTAGATGCCAGGGTTTTATTTAATGATAGCATCTTAAAGTTAGCAATTGCAAGCCAATAAACCATATGACTACTGTTGCTATGTAATACAGTAATCTTACCACTGCTGACTGAGAAGAAAGATGACCAACAGAACACAGAAGACTAATGCTGAGTCCTTCTGTCTCCCTTGATTTTCTGATGTGGATACCAGTTCAGCAACTTGGATTAGAAATCTGAACAGAAGTGCACAGCATGTACATGGAGAACTCTTGGGCCTTCTAGAACAGACTACAAGAAGACCATGGTCTGAGCAGCAGGGTGCAGGAAATTGCAGTAAAAAGGGAACCGCTCTATGGACGAGACACAACCACAGGTTGCCAGTTGGACCATCCTGACCCACCAACACCAGTGCCAAATCCACCCTTCTCAAGAGTCATTAGAGTGATTCAGTGTTTGAAGAACATAAGCTACGTGTAAACCCATGTTGCTATGTAAGTTCTAGTGTGTTTAGAAAACAGACAACAAGCTGCAATTAATCCCTTCAATGAAAGAGCCAAGACTGCAGTAGATAAAACTGTGGATGAGACCAATAGTTAGAAAAGCAAATTGTGGCAAGGAAGTAAGTTACCTGGGCTGTGAAGACTGGCCTACCTGTAGAAAGCTGTAGGGTCTTAAAGGATATATAAATTCCTTGTGAGTGGTTGGTGAATACTTTGAACCATAGCATAAGATGAAGAAAAAGGAACTGAAGAGGCCATAAGAGATATAAGTACAACATTCACTTAAAAGGAATCTCATCTCTACAGATGCTTCTGTTCCCGGAACCGGCAACTTGAAACAATGTGCTAACAGTCCTTGGGCCATGAAAAAAGACAAATCTACCTGGATGCAGCAGACCACCAGTTAAACAAAAGGGAACATAACTATTTGGAATAAAACATTAGTTGCAGCAAACACTTTTTGGAGTGTACAGATAATGCAATTATATGAAGATATATATTTAACCAGAATCAGAATATTTAGACAGATACTGTTCTCCACTGCTTTAAAAAAGGTTAATTGAAGTATGCACAAAATTACACTGTCAGCATATAAAGGGGTGATAGTTTTCATGTGGCATATGCTAGCATCAAGTGCATGCAGCCCCAAATTAATGAGCTAAAAGTTTTGTGCCTTTTATTTGTGATGCCCCTAAGACAGGAGGATTTGTGACTATATATGGGTGTGCAGACAAGAGATTGCAAGTGACATTTTGAGCAAAAACAAACAGAGCGAAGACAGGCATGACTGATTGTTCCAATAAACATCAGGCAATTTTACAATGCATACGCAAGTCTGAAAGCCCTCCAATTTTCAACTAGCTATCTAAAACCAGCTCAACCAAAAGCTGTTTTAGTTCTGAATTACTTACTTCTTTTTTACAGCACTGTCACTGCTTAAGAATTAAATGGGACCCCCTAGAAGAACAAAGGTGAGACTTCTTTTTGTAATGAATTAAAATCACAAATATTTTATTAGCATGTTTACAAATATTTTAGTATGTTTACATTGTCTGAGCCAAAATATTGCTATTTTAAATGACCACAGAAAATGAACTATAGAATTATTTTACACAGCTATACAGAAAAACTAAAAAAAAAAAATCCTTTTAACATTATTTCAGTACATACAACATTCTTTTGCTAAGTCAACCACATGTTGATTAAGCGCTGCTTGGGACACTTAAATGCTGCAGCTCATAACAAATGCCCCATGACCATCACATTTTGCATTTTATTCACTGAGGTGCAGTACCAGTGTATCAGTTCAGTCCACTCAGTTCAAAATACTCTCTCTTAAGTCCAAGAGAATTGTGTGCAGTCAAAATTCAGAGCAACTGGGGAAGTAAAATCTAACTGCTGTCTGAAGGCCAAAACACAGAGATGTGATGTAGTTACTTACAATCTGAAGCCATTCTGTGTCAACTCTTCAAGCCATTGGGACAGATGATTCCTCTTACACTGTCACACCACTCTGGGAAAGCACATCAAACTCCTATAAAGGTGCATATGCCTCTCCACAGTTGTTCTGCTACCTGTGACCCCCTGTTTAAGGCTTTAAGGGACTTAGACTGCCTGGTTTACCCCCGTGAGCTGATTTTACCTTTTTTTCCTAACTTTTCTAAACAACTCTTAGTCCAAGGTAGCACATCAGCTAGGTTTTTGGAAGAACACTATTACTGTGCCCTAATTCTGTTCCAACTGAATAGTTAAACATTCATTAATTTCAGTGAATAGAGGAATAGAGCTGTACTGAAGATTTTAGAAAATGCCTGTGTTCAGTATTGAGATTTAATCTTAGCTAGAACTGTGTACGAGCAGAAAAGACAAAAAGTCTACTAATATGTATATATTAACTCAAAAAAGCGGACAGTATATTTGCAAAACCTAAATACCTGACTAAGATGACTTGTCTTAAAGAATTAGTCCCAGAAAAAATAAAGAAAAATATGTTACACAGTTGCTGATACAACAGCTACATTTTAAATAAAAATAACAATAATATACATGTACAATATTGTAACGGTATAACTTGATGAAAATAATACTGATCAGTATCAAACTCAGTATTTAATTGATTATCCATCCTTAACAGATTAAATGCATTTCCTGGAAATAGATGCAGGCAAGGTGAAGAGAAGTTATACTGACAGCTTACCATAAGTAAGCTACCATGAAAGTTTGGGTAAAAATGTAAAGAATGAAACTTTAAATAGATTTATAAAAGTTCAGCATCATAGCAGTTGGGTGCATGTGTTGCAGAAAGACAGCAAGAGCAACCTAACATCTACACTTGCATATGCACTCACACACACAAACACATATGTGCTCATGCTCAAATGCATGTGCATTGTTCCTCAGCTTGATAACAGAAGCATACCCTTACCACCTTTTGATGGGGGAAATACCAGGAATGGGGTTCACCTCTCCTGTTTTTAGCTGTCTGCAAAGTAACTGTAGCTATGTAAGGTCAGATGAGATGACATCCATCTAAGGTTAACATCAACTGAACATTTTAATGAAAACTGCTTTCATCCTGAGCATATGAAAACTGCTTTCATCCTAAGCATATTTAAGGCACTTTATTAAAAAAATCTGAAGTTAATAAAGACTGAAAAAAAAAAAAGTAAAAATCCTTACATGTGAAATTTGGAAATAAAAAAAGAAATAATTCCTGAGTCTTGATAAATATTTTTATTACAATAAAATACCATGACTATTGAAAACATGTCTTTTATAAAAGCATGTTATATGACATTTATTGAAAAACTCACATTTCAGTGCATGAAATATGTTAATAAGTCTTTGGGGGCATCTGTAACAAATTAATAGGAAATGAAAAGTCAAAGAATGCCCTGTCATGTACGTACAAAACATGCATTGCTCCCGGCAACACACATCATGTTCACTACAGGCATCTTTACCTTTCAGTTTTCTTGCAGGGTCCTGCCCATATTTTAATACTTTACAATTATTTATGCTTCATTAAACTATTTACAGAAGTGGAAACTAATCACACATCTTCCTAAGCCCATAAACACAGAACTACAGAGACAACTGCACTACACAGTACTGTTCTCTACAAGTACAGTTTGTGAATAACTTTTTTTATGAAGATTTAAATCTAAATGAAAGGAGAAGTTCAAATTCTCCCCGTTTTCCTTGGGTGCATTTTTTTTTTACACCTGCTATTTTCAAAAGATTTTGCCCCAAGACAGTATTTGTATTGTAAAAACAGTTGTAAATTGTTGCAAAAGTATCTGAAGAACCGCGATGCCAGTGAATGACCACTGTTTACATAGGATACAACCAATTTGTTTTCAGTTCAAAATAACAGATTTCCAATACTAACCATCATCTGCATGGTTCTAGTAGTATTATTTTTTACTTTTGATATATTTTCTTTCCTCCACTGTCTTTAAATACAAATAATATGGAAACACTGATACGGACCATACCCAGAGAGCTGCCAAATGCAATGAACATGCACAGTGGTTACAGAATGTTATTTATAGAAGCCATAGGAGGGTTCTTTCTAACACTAATAGGTAAAAAAAATTATCAGAGTGAAATGCACTTGTGATTTAACTGTGTCCTTTAATATTTTCATTAGCTATCTCCAAAATATCCCTGATAAAATTCTACTTTTTTTACATTCAACTTTTATTACAATGTATTTCATGTTTTATTTTAAAAATTCCACAGTAGTGATGGTGGTTAATCTGCTTTACAAAAGATAATACACTAAGTTATATATAATAATGGCTTTGATCCAATTAACATATTATACTGCTCAGTAATTACTGTGACTTCAGTTCCTACAACTGTTACAGCGAATACAAATGATCGTTTAATGTACAGGAAGTGGGTTTCATTTGGAAGTGCTGATTCAGAAGTATTCAAGTGCTAACAATGACTCATTCTTTCTAAATTTTTATTCATGTTCCATAAATGACGATTTTATAAATAACTGTGTTTTTCAAAGTAACACAATTTTGGGCAATTTCTTTTAATATTCTTTTTCCATGCAAACACAAAACTAGATTTTTCTAAATGTTACCATCTCATTAAAAGTAATTGCCACTTTTACTTAAAAAGGCACCAGCATTAATGTAGGAGAATATACCTTTTATGCTTTTTTTATGAAGAGCTGTACTTGTTACTGGAGCGGAAATTATCATATCCGTGATCATTAGCTTTGAACTTTAGGCAGGACTGCCTTTCCTCCAGGGACAACAGATCTTTGGATTGGCACCAGCAACACAAGCATGACTGTTAAAATAAAAGGAACAAACATTTTACATCATTTTGGTTTGCACATGTAGCAAAGGCACTGAAAAGCTGCCCTTCTTCAGTGGAAATGACAAATGTACAAGCTACCATTTTCAGATTACAACGTGCGCAAACAAACAAGGTTAAGCTCCACATTGCTCAAATGGTCACTATTGTGATGCCCCATTAGCAACCTAAGTGCTGAAGGGCAGGAAGAGTTATACTGAATTACATATATTAACAATAGCCAGACACATGCTGCTTCAAGTCTAGTTCGTATTTCTAAATGCATCTGAAAATAAAATTATGACTCCTTATTGTCCTTTCTCCGACAATTTTTCTTGGAAAAAAATGTGTACTCTGTAATCCACACTTTCTAGGCAAGATGCTGCTATTTATTTGATTTTTTTTTTCTTTTTTTTTTTAGGGGAGAAAAAGAGAGCCAAATAAGAGAATTGTGAAAGCCTACACACATTTTATACATTTACTAGATACACTGCAGACCTTTTGCTGATGCCACTGATTGGCCTTTGGGTGTTGCAAGTCCATCTGGGATCTGGAATACCCACTTTCTATGCTCAGGAAGCTAGAGAACTCTTTCATGCTCCCAGCTTCAGTGACTATTTCAGGGAGCCAGCAATGTAGACAAGGAAGACAAGACTGACACCAAAGCCTCTGCAACATGTGCTGTCACAGTTATTTGGGAAATACGCTAATGCTACTAGATGTAAAGCTGATTGGCTTCTGATGGAAATACATAGTCAGTAAGGAATTCAATGCAGCCAGGCAATAAGCCTAGCAGTGGCCAACAGTTAAATGCCTGGCAAGAAAAGAAAAATCTAAGAATTTGTGGTAGACAATGTAATAACTCTGATACAGTGTATGAAGACATCAGGGGCCTCAAAAATAAAAAATCTGGACATGAAGGTGGAAAGACAGATGGGCTGCAATCCACATGTGAGCCTTAAATCTTGTGTGGAGAATTAGGGCCCAGGACTATTCATGTAAACCAATGGAAAACTACAAACAGGTCTGTCTCAAAATGTTGGCATTGGAAAGGGACAGGTGGATACTTGCACCCTCTGCCTTACTGAAAACTGTCTACTGATTTAAGCACTCCACCAGGATGGGGAGAACCTGGGGTCAGCACTCTCCCTGTTAGGTTGCAGAGGATATGGCTATGTGAATCTCTGCAGCACAGTCTGAGTCTGCTTTGTCAGTGCTCTACAAGTGGCTGGGTGCCAGATGGGTGTCAAGAAGTGATGTACCACTGATTAGCATGGTGCCAAAAGGGTTTATTATACACTCCACTCTTTTGCTTTCTCTTTTGTCTCTATGAATCCTTCATTCCTTTGTATGCAGCTTCATCAGGGAAAAAACACCTACAATAACCCAGTTAAAATTTAAAGTCAAATTTAATGACCATTTAAAATAGTTTTGCGTGCTAAGGAATGAATTTTACTGCTGACATCATCTTTTAACCAGGGGAGCAGCTCTCGGAAGCTTCTTACCTTAAAGCAGTTTTGGAATCTTTTGCTCACCAAATACAGAGCTATCGGATTGATGCAGGAATTCAGTGAAGCCATGTTAATACCAATGTAGTCCATCACAAGAAAAAAGCTGTGTGGAAAGTAAAGTGAGACACTTCTCATTTTCTCTGAAAAGGCTTAATAGAGATTTACAACTATGAAAATTGGACTCAGCTTCTCTCAAGCAAGACTAACTAATGTAATAGTAAAGGGGGTTATATCAACAGAATTAACATATGGAGGTAATGCTTGTGCTCAATAATGAAGTTTAACCAGTAAGATCATTCTCATTAAAGTAATTCAGAAGATCCAACCACTGTAGCTTGTGAGAGGAAATATTCACAGGTTTTTATTCATAGATTTAATCCTAGTTGCTCTGTTGAAAGGGAAATGGGGATAGAAATTCCCCACCACCCTCATAATGCCACAAAACAGTAGGACAGCCCCAAAAGGGATCAGGAGGAAGACAGGGCAAACAGGAGGATTCCTCATAGCTTTCTGACTTTGCTAATGGATCAAAACCAGAGTGTCTGGATGAAGTAGCAGGGAAAACTCCAAACACACAGAGTAATCAGTTAATTAGGGAATCCAAAAAATCTTATGTATAAATCTTATGTAAAATATGTCATCAGCACACAGGCATTTAATTTCTGCAATCTCACCTTAAAAGTTCACATCTGTTGGGGTCTTTCTGATCATAAATAGTGAGTTTCAGTATTCTGCTTAAGTGAAGTGGGAGCCAACACAAGGCAAATACAAGTACCAGACAGAACACAGTTTTGGCCACCTCACGTCTCTGAAAAAGAAAATTGGACAGAATAGTTTGTTCTTGATTGTTGTTGTCTTTTGATATCCAATGTTCAATAGAGAAAATTAAAAACCCTAGCAAAACACAGGAGATCGGAGAACATCAAATACCTTATTTTCTTGGAATGTGTACTCAATCTTTTCTATTGTTTTAGATGTCTTGCCCAGATTCTCTGTATCTCCAATTTAAGAAGTATGAGTAATAGTTTGTGTCTAGTACACTACTAACTTGGACTGTATTTTGGCATGTATTTTTTTTCTGCTAACATATACTGCTAACCTCACTATAGCTCAGCACAAAATTGCTTCAAATAATTAATAGGTTTAGAGGACGACTTCAGTTTTTATGACAAAATATCCCGCTCTCATTATTGTGAAGAAATAAAAATTGTAAAAACTGAAGGATTAACACCAAACAAGAAAAAAACCCACACACCACCAGTTTTGTGATTGACAGTTAAAATCTTAGGTTTCTGTATATTAGTTATATATATATATCTAAGAGTCCAGCAACACCACTGCTAGAAAACTGTTTACTAATAATCTTGAAGTCATCATACAAGAACAGAATAATGATGTAAAAGTAAAGTCGTTACGGGTATTATTTTTAACCTCTCTACAGACAGCAGAGTTGTCAGGGATAATTTTTTACCTGTTTTAAGTGGTCGTTTAAAGCAATTTGCATCCCGCTTTTCTTTCGTAACATCTCACAGGTCATAAGAGTATAGAAAAATGCTGTAATAGCCAGTGGCAAACAGAAGTAAAAGCTGAACAGCCACCAGTCTTTAGCCTGCTTGTAAAACTGCAAAGAAAACAAAACCAAAGATATTGTTAGGAGTTGAATGCTAAGCATTCTGGAAAGTACGCTATAATTAGCTGGCCAGTCTGTCCAGAAAAGCATCTCTATAAGGTGCAAGTTATAGATAAGAAAACAGGACAAGTCCTACGCCCAAAGCCCACAAAAAGTTTCTGAGGGCTCTTCTTTTAACCGATACACTTCAGGAATTTGTCAGTATTTCATTTGGGCATTATATTCACCTACACTTGTACAAATTATAGTCTACACAATGCTAAGAAGATGGAAGGAACTGTCCTGGAGATCTTGTAAATGTCAATGTCTCACCATCATAAAGGATGTTTTCTGTGTGGGGTGAAGCAGGCAGATTCTAAGATCCTTTCCTCTGTACTCCATCGTAATCATGTCAAATGCAATAGCTTCTGGAACTGCCAGTATCACCGACAAAACCCAGATCAGTACAATTTCAACAGCAGTCCACTTTGGCACTCCAATTCCTTTAATGCGACTCCAAGAAGCAACTGCTCGGTACCTGAAGCAACAGCACACATTTGAGAAAATATGAGAAAACCCACCTGGTTTAACTGGCAACCATGCTTATTCATGTTTTATCAGCAGAGTAGAAAGGCAAACTTGAGCCCATACTGAAAAGCAATTAACAGAGTTTGATGGAAAAATGGGTCTCACCTATCTATACTGAGGGCACACAAACTCAGCACCGTGATGCCCACTGATGCCTTTTGGATGAAGGGCACTAATTTGCACATTTCAACACCAAAGGGCCAGTCCTCTGCAAGCAGCTGTGAAAAGAAAACAACAATTAGAAATAAACTGATTTAAAAAACTAATTCCCAAAGCTGAAACACAGACATTTGTCTTGGCTTTTTCTTTTCTGCAGTGAAAAACTTAGTCAAGAAGTGCCTTTTCACAAGGGAGTCTCCAATGTCTATGTCCTAAAAACTAGGCAGTAGCTTTACAGTCGCTCCCTGGCTGGGCAAGGATGTGCACAAAGGCTTAGTCCTGACTTCTTAAGCCCCGTGAACTCTACTTATTTTGCTTCCAATTTCACCACTCCAGTGTTTATGTGCTTTTCTTATGTTTTCAAGTAACTCTCCCTTTATTAGAAATACAGAAAATTACTTAAGGCTGATCAGAACTGGGCAATGCGAGCAAGTATACCTCTAGAGTGGGCTTTATTTGAAGCTTGATGTCTAGGCTCCATCAGCTAAAAAGTCAATGCTGGAGAGAAATGCATCACATAGCTCTTAGCTGACCATCTGATAATGAAAGAAGGGACCTAGTAGATACTAAGGGAGGCTAAACAGCTAGCTTGATATTAATATTTTGCAGAAGGTAATGATAGATCAGATTAATCACTCACTGAAGATCTTCACTGACTAGTTTTTTTCAATGATTCTTTTATTACAATACTGAAACGACTATCTGTGCATTAAGCATACTTGCAAGTGGTACAGAATAAAAGTTCAGTGATTTCAGACTGGTTCAATTGCACTTTAGGTTATACACTTGAATGGAAATCTGTCACGTCCCAATTTTACATCTTAGCAGTATGTTTTACCTTATTTAGGGGACAAGGTTTACTGGACACAGAAAGAGCCTTCCTAGCAGCTGATGCTATGAATTGTTTGCCTGTTAGCTTCACTTCAGAAACACTTAAAACTTTGTACTCTGCTGTGAGCTGCTCTGATGGCTCAAATACACCACAGCAGCAGCCAAATATTCCAGTTTCTCACAAAAAGAAGACCCTTTAGAACAGAAGTTATGCCAAGAAATAGTCACAATCATTGTATATAAAAGTAAACTTTCTGCGTTTCTGTAATTATTTAACATTATCTAAGGCCATTTCTGTTTTTCATAACTTCGTTCAAATAAGGTCTTTTGGATCTGTTGCAGATTGATGGTAACAAAATGAAAAAGGAGAGGAAAGAACAATAACTATCCAAAAGATGATTGCAAAATCTTTCCCTTGGCTCAGGTCTCCTCAGACATCTTAGAAGGCTAAAACATGGAAAAGAAGAAAGAATAGTAACTGCCTCAAAAAGATATTGCAAAATTTTTCCCTCAGTTCAGGTCTCCTCAGGTAACTCATTTCGTATAGATGTACTATAAGAAGAAATAGGTCATCATACTGTATAGGTTCTGTGGGGACCAGGATGAGTAAAGATTGATAGCCACAGAGTTGCCTGTTCACATTGATTTAGTTCAGCAAATTCTTTTAGCACACATATACATGCATCCCAGAATAAACATGGTCAACAGCTTTTGAAAAGCCCTGATAATGACTTAAATATCATTTTATTTTCAGATGAAGAAAGATACGTTCACTTCAAGACAATGTGCTTTTGGATATCCCAATAAAGAAGTGCCCACTGGTATTTTTAGATACCAGAATACCTTTCAAAATCTGTTTTAGTCTTGTGCTGAAATGGGACTTTCTATTTCTTCAATGACCTACTCAAGCAAGACAGAGTATAATGCTTCTGCAGAAATGAAGCAGAAATACAAATTCTAGGAATTTTTCTTGAGAACTTTATGGAAAGTAACAAAGCAGAGGAAGTAGGAATGAGGTTGTAATAACCATACATTATCTCTTTATTTATGTGATGTGGGAAAAATAACTCAATCTGTAATTAAAGTATTTTCAGTAAAGCCTCTCCCTAAGACTTCTGAATTGCTGTAAGGGGGTGATAGCAACAAACTACTATTAAAATTGCTATGTGAATCATTACAGGTGTTCTAAATGTACACTTTACATAATCTTATGACACCTGGACTTGTTTAATTCATATCAGTCAGGCAGTGAGCCTCCAGCCTACTGCACATAGATGCTATAGAAATCAAGGATTTGGTAGCAAGCACATTTATACTTGTTTGTAGTTATCTATTGTATATTGTACATGTGTATATATTAAGCCGGAGATGACTCATTAAAAAAAGCACTTCAGAATCAAAATATATTTTTTTCTTCATTGAACTGAAACTAAGACCTTTGGTCAAATTCTGTTAGCAGATTCTGTTGAAGACTTTCAGCTATGACTGGCTGGTGTACATGCCAAGACACTCCCTTGTCTCTCTTCCCTAAAATCACAACAGTTCAGCCACACGTTGGAGATTTCCCTGAACTAATGCTTATCTTTCAGGTGCAGTCACACCTGTGCTACAAGCTGACTGGATCTGAGCCAGTTCTAGTTTGGAAGCCATATGGCTGGATTAGCATAGTGCTGTGCATGAGTGAATGCAGTCAACTGAGAGAAAGGTTGCATTAGCTTGGATTTAGCATAACGTCAAAAATACTACTTGCATTCATCTAGCTTAAATCAAGAACAGAATGGACACACAGCTGTTTGCACTGGATTGGAAAAAACATTTCCATTATCTTTTGCAGCTGATGTATTGTGATACTTGAGCATTTTAATGCATGAGTCACAAGTCTCTCTATCATGGTATTATAAGCAGCTAATGATACGCTTTCCAGCAAAAGCTTGAAAATATTAAGAAAGTAAAAGGGGAAAGAATCAGAATGTTTTAATTGCTGAACTATGCTTCTTTGCTCTTTCTGATTGTCCTGTCATCTCCTTAAAACACTGCCTTAAAGTAATATGAAAATCCACTGTATTCAGGAGCATCATATTTGTGGGCAAGAGCCATGATTGTTCCTAGTGAAGTACAGATGCAGCCTAATGAGATTTTGCATGGATAAAACAGTTTTCTTATAATTCACAATAGGGTATCTGTACAAACAGTGCCACTTCGCAAATGACTTAGAGTCATGAGATATTGCCAAGTGGCAGCAAAGAGAAAAATAATGTTGCGATTTCATTAGTAAAATGTCAAGAGAAGTTTACCACTGGCTGTATTCCGAGTGACCTTTCCAATGTTTTATAGTCATTTATTTTATGTGGGTGAAGTTTAAACTCCTAATCCACAGAGATGTGCTGAAGATGAAATAGAATAAAGGGAAAGAGAATACACTGCAGAATGAAGTGAAATTATGCTTAAAAGAAGCAATACCTCTGATGCACTCCTATAGCCAACACTTTTCTCAGACCAGACACAGATCTAAGCCTGAACCGATGTGAGAGCTGCACAGCTATGAAAGCAGCCTCAAGAGATATTGTGACTCAGAGACACACTTGTGAATTACAATTCCTGCCCTGCTTCCTTTTGGTTGTGCAAGAACAAAAAGATATTCATAATCTGCTGCCACAATATGCCAACATAGGAGCACAATACGTTGCTTTCAACAGCTCAGCTGCTATAGCCACCAGCCACAAGGCTGATGCCATGGCTCCGTTCCACAACTGTTGACTTGCTGCAGTCAGACAAGAAGAAGTAAAGTGTGCACTTACATCAGTGTCCTAGTGCTGAGCAATGAACATACGCAAAACAGAGCAGGAATTCATATTTTCTCCTAGCTGTGTGTTCAAAGGAAGCCTAGTTCACAGGGTAAGAAGACTCTTCATGAATGCAGTATTTCACAGGTAATCAGATGTACAACTGTACACCCAATACGTAAACATTTTTTCCATATATCTGTGAAATGACTGGAAGATTTCCACCTGGTACTTTTTGAGATGAGGTCATGCAGACAGAAAGTATTCTTTAGTATTTCATAGGAGCAAGCATTTTTCAAAACAGGAAATTAAGCTTATAGTCAGGGATAAGTCAGACTTTACAAAACTTATTAATATTTAACAATAATTATGATGTCAGGGTGGGGATCTTTGCTCTAGACAAGAAAATACATTTCCTAGTTAAGCTGAGAATGTTTTGCATGTTTACAATAGAAGTGTAAAGCTGTGTTTTTCATTAGTAACTTCTGCTTTAACCATTTATTTAAGTGCTTAATTAAGATAAAGTAATACCATACAGACATATTGAAAATTACTGAAACCTCAGAATGTGCTGAAGTAAAATAATTCTGTGATTTCACAATCATGGGTATGGGACTGCAACAGAAATAAGCATTAAGAAAGCCATACTGCTGTCAGACTGGGAAGCATAAACACAGGGTCCAAAAAACAAACCCACCAACACAAATAAGATGAAAACTTGTTTTGAAATTTGTCACATGAATCTTTTAACTGAATGAATATACAACAAATGTACATTTAATGAAAAAAAATAAATTTACAAATCTATACTGACATCAACTGATGGATTTCAGTCTGGAGATCCATCATGAAAACTAAGTATGTGTACTTTTAACAACATATTGACATTTCCACTACTTCATCAGTTGGACTTCAGTATAGATTGGTCCCATCTAACTACAGAACAAAGTTACCCCCCATTGCCTGTGAAGTCTAGACAGATTCCTCCTCTGGACAATTCTTTCTTTCTTAAGTACCTGTACACTGCACCTGTTGACCATAATGGGACTCTAAGCAAAACAAGCTTCTAACTTGACATGGTCAGAGATCAATACACTTTATGTAAGAAATTCTGAGATGAACTTTGCAGGACCTCAAGTAAGCGGTTCAGATGCTGAGAGAAAGGAAATAATACATTTTTCACCATAAAATGGCCGTTATCTTTAACATCAGAAGAACCAATTGCCAAGAGCTGTCATATGGAGTAGTAACTATGTTTTCTGAAGATAAGCACCGTGACTTTCTCAGAAATTTAGGCAAAGATTGGCTTTATCATGATGCATGCCCTATAGGAACTTGAATTGCAAGTTAGTAAAGTCATCACAAAGACATTTCCATATGAATCTCGCCCTTTTTAGAGCACAGCTGGATTAACAAAGGAGTCTGCATCTTCATGGAATATGCAGTCCCTGAATATGCAGACCCTGATTGAGTCTTTCTTATATTTCCAGTGCTTAATAATGCTTTAAGTTAACAGCATTTTTTATGCAATCCCTAAAATACATTACTGGGGAAAAAAAAAATCAAGGCCATTTACTCACTGGATTGGATAAAGACAAGGTTTTGTTCCTTCCCTGGATTCTTTTTTTCCCTCTGCTCTTGCAGTGTGCTCTGAGATAAAGGAAGCTGTGACAGTATTTCCAGGCAGATATGTTTCCTCAGTCATCTGTGTCACAGCAAATTGATAGAGTTCAGAAAGCCACACAAGAGTGTGCAAAGGAGATATTGTTCCCCATGTTAAAAATCCACTGGAACATGACAGTAAATTGAACTTAGTATAAGAGATAAATATGACAAAGTGAGAGATGTAGTTCAGAAGAAAAAGCATGTTATTATATTATTTGATCACAGCTTTTTAAAGTCTATCTTCCTATCTCATTACATGTATATGCACAAGGGACAGAGCTAATGTAAATTTGGAAACTCCAATCGTTATTTTTGTGTTTCACATGCAGGAGTCACCAACTTTATTGACTTGCAAAAAAGAGCATAAGTCAGGTATACAAGCTGCCACTGTCTTGTTTTCCAAAGACTAAGTGCAGAGAAGGACATAAAAAGTTAACCAACCACCTATTCTATCCTTCTGCACTGTATGTCAACACCTTTAATTGCTGTTTCAAATTAACAAAAACATGCTTACTTAGTCTGTTTAGTGAAGCAGTTGACTAGGCATAGGACCACCTTCACATCCAATTAGTAGCAATTTTGCAAAGCTTCCACATTGCCACAGCATTCTGTATCGCATAATGATTATCTCAAGGCATTTCTTAGCATTTTATATATTGGACTGCATTTGTCTCACAATCTGGCTAACACCTGCTTTTCCTTATAGCTCCACATTATAAGAAATGTAAATTTTTATTTATTATTTTTTTTCCAGCTACTCATATATTCACTTAAATAGTGACAGGGATATCTTCTGCAGTTATCACTTTAAATAGCTAACAAAATGCTGCTCCAAGTGAGAATTCTGTGTCCTCTCATGTGTATCTGTCTGGAAAGCGTTCACAGACACTTTCACACTTTCTACTACAAGTGCTGTTGAGTAAACTTTTGGCATTTTACTAAAGAGGAATTCTCTCTCTTTCAGGCAGTTGCTATCTGAGGATCTGGTAGCAATTTTGAAGATTTGTTTAATTCAGTTTTAAAATGTTTCAAATTGCAAGTTACAATTTGATTTACAAACCTTCATTCTTCCCCTGCTGCTAGGTGATCATTGCCAGCTTTACATTGCACTACTGTATTCTCTCTCATAATGGTGCTCTGCAAGTGGAATTAAATAGGATGTGGAGTGGATAAAAAGTTATAAATTCAAGTCACACATAAACTCTTATTTTTGATTAAATAAACACAATGTCTAATGCTGGAGAAGATGGGAGGTATTTGGTTTATTTGTAACTCACATCTCTTCAAAAGCCCTATTTTAACACAGCAAATATTCAACTCACTATTGTAAGGGATAATACAAATTTACTATGAGCTCTTCATTTAAGACGAGTAGCATCGTGGTGGGAGATTTAGCCATTGAGAGCTGTTGCTTAGCTATTAGCATTACCAATAGCACAATAAATATCCTGGACTTGCAACTGGTAGCATATTTACCAGTTTGCAACCTGATGTTTTATTCCTCCTCCTCCAACCTACCTACTCCAAATGATACACTTGATGACATTAAATCAAGATAAGCACAGTGATATATCATTGCATGCTATGATTAATTCAATTTTGAAATAGTGTCACCAAAATTGCAGTCTTGTACTGAGCAATAGACATTGAATCAATCAGTTGGATTTTTCTGAGAACAGATGAATAATCTTTTTGTTCAACACCTTTTTTTTTTCAAAAATACATTTTTTCAAAACAATTTAAAGTATTTTGTATCATAAATTCCACTCTCAGATGAGTCCACACTTCTCACAAGGACTCTGATAAATATATAGCATAGAAAATACTGAAAATCTAAATTGGAGAAACTGTCTTGTGATCCAAATTATCTGGCTGGCAAATTTAACAGGTATGATGTTCCCTGCTTTGTAATACTCCAATATGTTAAAAAAGATAAAGATACAGGGTTCCACCATTACAGCAGCTTCTGGGAAGAACCACTAGGGATAGAGAAGACTAAAGTCAGACTCAGTCCCTTCAACATACTTTTTTCAGAGCTTAAAGTAACAAACGCTAAAGTTAAAACACATCCATATGAAGTGAGGAAAAGATGACAGGTGAAGGTTCTCATGTTCACTTCAAGCAGTAACTGATGGAGACTCAAGACTGCAAGCTTTCAAGGCAGAAGGTGCCTCGTTATTTGCAGCATTTCTCCTAAGAGGGCTGATCCTAACCAGAGGCTGGATTCAACTGTTCTTAAGGAAATATGGACTGCACAAGCTGGGCAGACAAGACAGAGGTTGTTCTTCTGTTGCAAGCCTCACCACGCCAAAGGTCAGAGTAAGGAAGGTGCAAGGACAGTTGGCATGGCTCACTCCCTCTCAGCTGTCCATGCTCCATCACCGGCAAAAAGGGAAAGAGCTCGCAGCTCAGGAGAGCATCACACCCCCCAGCCGCGGGATATATAGAACTAATGCAAATCGCTCTGTTGGATCTTTGTAGCTCCTGAATAAAGGCCCCATGCCAACAGAGACTGTAGGGACCTAGGTGAAGTATTACGACTAAGCCTGCCCCAGATAAATAGCGGGGACCGAGCGGTACTTAAAGGAAAGTCTTCTGCGCCCTCCCCCCTGTTCCTGTGGGGAAAGCAGGGAAGCAACGAATCCATCGTGCATTTACCTATTGCATTCATCACCTTTATACCCGGGACAGCACCTGTCTCCAGGTGACTTGTCTGGCTTCTGCAAGTCACCTCCGTCACATTCCCAGCCCAGACCACTGAGAGGGCTGGGACTGGGGCACAAGAGAGGGTGCTATTTGGGACAACATCTGACCACATCACCACCGTCCGCCAGCTTTTTGGCATGAGGCGAAATCCCGGAGGTTTCCAGCCAGGGAAGGGGCACGTCTGCCCTCGGCCTCCGCGGCGCTGCCCGGTATCTGCCGGGAAGCACCAAGAACAAACAGGCCCGGACCCACCCCCGGCTCTCCCTCACCTTGTAGACGTTAATGGGGATGTCAATGATGATGTGGAGTAGGTCGCCCAGAGCCAGGCTGGCGATGAGGATGTTGGGGCCGTTCCTCATGCACTTGTTCTTGTAGATGATCCGCAGCAGCGTGGAATTGCCGATTATGCCCAGCACAAAGACCAGACAGGACACTACTGTGTTGATGTATTTGAAAGTCTCCTTAATCTCCGTCTGCCCGGTGCACATGGGGGGCGAGGCCGAACGCTGCCTCCCGCCAGCCGTCCCCCCTCCTCTGGGCAGTGCGGCCTGGCGGGAGGCGTTAGGCTCGGCGCCCCGCACCGCAAGGGTCCCGGACGTCGGGCTCTGCCCGCCCGGGCCTGGCGAGCGCAGGGACCCGTCGCCTTCGGCGGCGGAGAGGCAGCCGAAGAGCAGGAGCAGGAGGAGCGCGGGCAGCCGCCACGGCCGGGTGACGGGCATGGCGCTGCGGCACGGCTGATTCCCCGCCGGGCGACAGCCGCCGTCAGCGCCGATCTGCTCGGAGAGAGGGGACCGAGCGTCAGCCGCGGGGACAGCACGCCCGAGAGGCGCCGACACCCGGGGACGGAGCCGGGGCACTGCCTGCCACCGGGCGGGGACGGGCGGCGGGGCTGGCGGTGCAGCCGGCAGAGCAGCGCCTGGGCGAGTCCCCTCCAGCAGAATACCTGCTTGGAGCCGCCACGCTCTGCCCCCCGCTCCTCTCCCCCTCACCTCGCTGAGCGGAGCGGAGCCGATCCTGCCCGCCCGCCGCCTGCGAGGCTCTGCCTGCTGAGCGAAGGAGACGCGCCCCGCCGGCTGCCTTGCCCCGGGCTCTGGCTGACTGCTCCTCTCCGTGTCACCAGGGCCGGCTGACGCCTCTCTCCGGCGATGGGCAGGCACCCCGGGACAGAGAGACGCGAAGGGCTGATCACTTGAGGCAAGACCCAGCGGTCCTCAGCTGCACACCAACTCCCGTGACTAAAGTCGCGCCAGCGGGGCAGGGCCCCCCCCTTTTCTAAAACATTCAACAGCATCTGGCCCATCAGTCACGGCCACATCCCACCCGCAGCCTCCGCCTACCCCACCGCCCCGCCCAGCTGCGCTATCGGAAGCCCCTCGGCAGTAGTGATTCCTGCCTCGGTACCTGTCTGGCCGTCTGCGCTGCGACCTGCCCCTATTGCAGCCCGCCCGCCTTGTCTTGTACCAAGTTAGCTGTGGCAACCTAATGAAGTAATTTTGGGGGATTCGAAAGAGTTTTTTTTTAAATCAGAGGAGGTTTTGGCACTGTTAGAGGGCGCCTGGGGGGAGGAAGAGGGCTTTTCCCCGTTGTCCTCTAGAGCACTTATTCGCTGTGGCTGGATATCCCACTCGCATTTTATTCTGCTCTGCAGGATAGCCCTCTCTCACACGTGCACAGCGGCACACATGCTGCTTGTGCAACTCCCTTTAACGCTTTAAAGCGCTTCACAAACCGGGGTACTTTTATATTCTTATGTCAGAAACAGTATTTTGACTGTTCTGAAGGTGCAGCCATCCCGCTTGGTTATCTGCCTGCAGCTTCGGACAGGCATAGCAACGCATCTGATCTCCACAAGCTCGTTCCAGTCCCTGCACCCTTCAAGTGAAGCGTAAGAGTGAGGAGCTTAGTACAGGATTTTATGGAGACTACGAGCAGCCTGTGAAGGTTGGAAACACTTTCACGTCTAACTAGAAAGAGCTGGATTTAAAGCTGGTTTCCAGCATCCCTACATAAATCCTTTTTTCTTTTTGGGGTTTTTCTTTTTTGTTTGTTTTGTTTTTCTTTAAATCATGCTGGAAGCTAAATCATATTCAGAACATGAATGTATAAATACTTCAATACAGAAGTCACCTAAATTATTATCGTACTTGTAGGGGGAAACACAGAGAACCAAATGTTTCTTTCAAAAATTGCTGGTCTCTCATCTTTACAGCATCTCCTGCTAACACCTTCTAAACTAATGTAGCAGACAGCCTTTTCTCATCCTTATTTAGTTTCCTTTTCATATCTCCATCTTAATTTAAAAGTATGCTGTATCAAGCCCCTTTCCAATTTAATCATTCTTGATCTTTTTCCTAATTAAGCTGCCACAGTCTTTTTTCTTCCACATTTCAGATTACAGTATTTGTGAAATAAAGGCACTAGAGTCACTTCTAAGTTGTGTGAGGATAGCTGGAGTTTGACTGCACTCCAGCTGGAATACTGATCTTTTCAGGTTTAGGCTGCAGCAGGATTCGTTTTGCAGCAGTGGGGCTGATTCCCAGTAACAGAAGTGTGAACACTGAATAAGCCCTATCGTATTCTGACCCCTGAGAACTTAACCAAAGTCTTTTCATTTTTCACTTCTGCATTTTCTCAGTGTCCAATTCAGTCATCCATAAATGAACAATGTTTTGCTAAATTCAGTACTGAATTTATTAGAGAATCTTTGCATTAATTTTTTAACATTAACATCGCATTAACATGCTTTTTATTTGCAAGGTTCTTGTTAAGCCTCAAAGGTTTCTGTGCTGCTCTTGACCAGCCGAAATAGACTGCAACCACACTGATTTATTTGCAAACATATTTGTCAGCGCAACTCAGTGAAATATTTGCTACTGTTTAGTAGCACCACCATTGCTTCCAGTTACTTCAGAAGTTTTAGTAATAGCAGTTCAATGTCAGTAATTTTTAGTGAAAATGTATACAGAATCAGGACAGCGGCTGCTACCTGAAGCACACTACTCTGTAATACTGCACAAAATAGGTCTACGTGACAAAGCACCTAAGCTGTTTCTGGCTGTAACTAAATAAATTTACCATTCTTTTTGTTTCTACTCTGTTTTTTTCTGAGATTAGAATATTTGAAAAATTCAAAAGAGCATGTGCTGTGGTTCAGGTCTGCTTTAATTAATGAAAAAGTAAAGGCAAGGACAGTTTTACAGAAATTTATGTGAGGATGAAGATAATATCATATTAAACACTGAGACCACAGCGGACATCTTGGCAACTTAACTGTAGCTTAAATGAAGAAGCAGCTAACAGGGTTAATCTAGACTGCAAAAAGAAAAAATCATCTCTAAATATAACAGACTGGTGCCCCTCAAGCGGCTTCTTCTAATTATTAAATGAATTCCTTACTGAACTCTATGTAATTCATTATATAAGATATGTAAGATTATGCAAACTGCTGCTAATGTATATTTATTTTTTCCTAGAAAGCAGAAACACCTCTTGTCCTGTGGAAAGTTCACAAAACAGGGAAAGCTGAGCCACGATCTAAAAGATCCTCCAGACTGTCTGACTCTCATTTTATTATATTCTTCTCTTTCAGTGCATTCCATCCCACAGGCAGTCACTGTTTTAATTCTAAGTCAGATGCAACATTTCCATCAATGCTTGCTAATGCTCTGAGTACTTTTATTTTTATTTTTTTTTTAATTGGGAGAGTAAAGCAAATAGACTGAATAACTTGTAATCATCATCAGAATGATCTTTAACCACAGGAAGACTTTAAAGATAATTCTGTTGCATGTAGTATAAATCATGGTAAGCGGTCACCATTACTGCACCAGAAACCCTTTCATTAACAAGCTTATGACACATACCACAGGACTGTATATTTTAAGTCATGTTATATTCATTGAATCCATGGGAATTTTTTAATGAGCTTGCAAGTACTTTTGCGAATTTCATTCACTTTATGTTGTTCAGTAATTAAGTAGCCTTGGAAATCTGCCCCATCAGACCTGCTTTTCCTTTTATTGGGTCTGGTAGAAATTTGCCTACTAACTGGGGCAAGTCTGGGATGAATAGAATAGCTATTTCAGCGTAAGCCACACATTAGACACAAGAGGTCAACTAAAGTCAGAAAACAGTTTTCTGTGTTTTAGGAGTTTTAGAATCATTACCAATGGCAATTTTAAAGGAGTAAATGTACTTTGAGAAATCAGAAAATTAGGATATTGCAGTTTTTTAACTGTGCATGTTTCTGTAGTGGGCAGGTGGTACAGAAGAGTGACATTATCTGCCTCATGTTTTTCCCTTAGTCTAAATTTATGCAAAGAATATTAAGTTTTTTTTTAGTGTGATGTGTAGCTATGCCTTGTGTCTTCTACAAAGCTAAGCAACCTTTATAAGATTATAGTGTTGGCTCTCAACTGCAGCTTATTTACCTTATACCTTATTCTTGAAAGACTGGAACAAGTATTTTATCATAAAAGGTTACAATAAAACAATAACAGAAGATCTCACAAATGAAACATGATTGTGTGCAGATACCCGTTTTAATGTAGGATACATTATAAATGATTTCATACTTTATCTTAAAACAGCAAGATGGGAAACAATGAAAGGCAATCAAATTTGTCCTAAGAAGAAATGTGTCTGTTTCTTATACTCTTTATTAATATGAGTTCAAGGTTTTTATACAGAATGAAGTTCAAGTCTTTACATCAGATTGGCTGCTAACTGAAATTTTATTTTCCCATCTAACTTGAAGATTTAAAATAATATGCCAGTTAGTAAAACTTAGTCCTCTCAACCTTCCTATTCAGCACCAGCAAAGGAAATCACAAGGTAAATTAAAGTTCTAAAATTAATACAGCAACATGTAATTAACTGGAGACATAAAATACACTGAATCGCTGTCTATTAAGGGAAAAGCTACCGAAATGTGTTTAGGAATGTAGCTGCAGGGTTGAAAGAGGATCATTTCTGAATTACAGAGAAATTAAAGACACCTTTATCTATGCCACCTCAATAGAATAAAGGTGACCCAGTTTATTTTCAAATTCCAGCTGCAGTAGGAGTTTAGGTCAGAATCTCCCAAGAAGCCTAGGTAAGATCAGTTGTTTAAAAAAATAGGACCTTTTTCAGCTGCTGGAAAATGTCTGCACTTTTACAAATGAGGTGATAACTGACCATACGTTGTTTATGTTTTTGCACAGAAATCACTACAGGTGAGCCTTTCAAGTTTGGATTAAATTTATTTCCAGACAAAATGTCTGACCTTGAGGTGCATTCATGCACTTATCCGTGTTTTTCTGCAAGTGTGTCCATGTAATACAATCTCGGTGTTTATCTGTGTAGGATGAACCCACCACCACCTACTGACTTTAAACTGTGCACTAGTAAAACCATTCAGTTAAAAGAAATCACTAGTATAAAGAAATCCATACTGTGAAATATCAGAGGGCTGAGGAGAGCTGATGTGCAGAACAGCTGGCTGTTCACAGGCTCCTTATTTACTTCACACTTGGCCCTGTTCAGGTGGGTTCCAACTATCTCCAAATCAAATCTATTACTGTGGGGTCAGTCCTAAGTAGTGGTGATTAGACCTGGTTCTTAACAAAAAGCACTGGGACATTTTCTGGACAGTAATATGTCTGCCTAATAACTAAATCTCTGGGATCCTCTGCTTGAGTTGGAGAGGGAGGCACTTCCACTTCTAATAAGGGAGTTGTTCCCTTGAGGAGACTTGATGATCTTAAGGGTCTTTCCAAACTTAAATGATTCCATCATTCTATGACTTTTACAAAACTACACTGAGAGAATAAAATAATTCTTTACTCAGGGAAATAAGTAAGAAATAGTATTCAGATGTCGTATACCTCAGGAAGTAAGTGCTATTTATGGAGATGACTGAAAGCTGTTCAAATGGCCACAGTAACCTAGTAAAAACTTTCTATGTATTTACATCCTTGGATAATATGTTTTTCTCTTACAAGCCATAAAAATATCTTACATATGCAAATAGGCCCTTGCAGTCCAGACCTTTGAAGAAGCTCTTCACTTTTCTTTAAAAAAAAAGTTGGATTATGGATGAAAACCAGTGCTTGGCCATTTAGTCAATTTTGGTGGTTGACCATGGAAATAGCTGGGTAATTTGTCTGACCACAATGTGCAGAAGGTCAGAGCACTCTTTTCTGCAGAAATTATTACATTAGTCCTACTAGACACCATGTTTTCGGTAAGAGATATTTGGAAGGTCCATATCTGTTGACCTGAAACCACACTTTTTCAAATCAGTGCAGCTGTTCACTGAGATGGCTGCTTTAACTACATTTTTTAAGGTATTGCTGAAAGATTTGTATTCTACATAGTATTTGTATTCTACATAGTATTTGTATTCTACACAGACAATCTGTAGTTACTACAGATGCATGTCTTTTCAACACCTCACCAAATTCAGTCCTTAATATATAGAAAATAGGTATGTGTTACTGTTATCTTTTACATTTTGCAGCAAAATCTAGCCTCCATCAGTTAAAAAATGTGGTTATGGAGCAACACAACTTCTCCCTTTGTATGGCTCAAACTGGGAATATCAGTTTTACGCGCATCTATATTTAATGCTAGCAGATCATATGCTGTCAGCCAATGGAAAACAGGAATTCTGTCTTGAGATGCTATTTTGTTTATAGCAGGTGGCCTCCGGAAGATGCCTTAAAATCTGACTTTGTTATTGATGTTACCAAGATGATTCTGCCTTCAAAACATTCCGGACATGTTTTACATTATTTTTTCACCTAAGGAATCTGGATTTAAAGATCAAAGTGGGTTCTTCTGCTCAGGTGCACAACCACTATTAAAATAATCCATTAACATAACCCATACAGGTATTGACTTGCAACCTTCAAGTCCTCCATAAAAGACAAGCCACTGTTGCTATACAATGGGCTCTTCTTTAATTTGCTGTCTTTCTTTTCCCAAGTGTATTGATTTGGTTTTCTGGAGTCCATTTTGGTTTATAGATACTGTGATTTTGTGTGACATCTTCTCATGCTGTCTCTGATGCTTCAGTCAAGAAGATCCTTCAGAAGGTTTGGAAGACATAGGTGTTACCATCACTACTCCGCAAAATCATAATGATTGCAGTTGAAAGATACTTCTGGAGATCATATAGTCCAACTATCCTATAGCTGGCTGCCCAGAACTGTGTCCAGACAGCTTTTGTGCACTTCCAAGGATGGAGACTCCAAAACCCCTGTGGGCAACCTGTGCCAGTGCTCAGCCGCAGTCACAAGTAAAAGGAAAATGTTTTCTGACATTCAGACAGTATCTCCTGTGTTTCAGTGTGTGCCTGTGTCATGGTTTAAGCCTCTCAGCCACTTAGTTTTGCTCACTTTCTCCCCCTTCTTTCTTCCCCTCCACTCCCGGATGGATGGGAGAGAGAATCAAGAAAATGCAACTCCCACAGGTTGAGACAAGAGCAGTTTAGTAACTAAAGTATAACGCAAAACCACTACTGCTACCACCAATAATAATGGCAAAGCAAATACAAGGAAAGAATACAATTGCTTACCACCTATACCCAGCCCGACCAAGCAGTACACCCCCACTCTTCCAGGTCTCTGCTCTCCGTTTTTATACCCTGGGCATGATGTGTTGTAGTATGGAGTACCTCTTTGGTCAGTTTGGGTCAGGTGCCCTGTCTCTGCTTCCTCCTGGCTTTCCCTCCTCCCTGGCAGAGCATGAGACTCAGAAAGTCCTTGGTCAGACCAAATCATTACCAAGCAGTAACTGAAAACACTGGTGTTATCAGCACTGCTCCCAGGCCCAAAATCAGAAAACACAATGCTGCACAAGCTGCAAAGAAGGAGAAAAATGACTGGCGCTGCTGAACCCATGATAGCCCATTACCTCTTGTTCTGTCACTGAACACCACTGTAAAGAGCCTGGCTCCATCCTCTTTACACCCTCCTTTCAGGTATTTATATACCTTAACAAGATCACCCCTGATCTTTGCCAGGATAAACAGCCCCAGCTCTCTCAACCAGTCCTTATAAGAGAGATGCCTCTATCTCTGGATTACCTTTGTGTCCCTTAGCTGGAATCTCTCCAGTAGCTCAATCTCTCTTTTGTACTGAGGCCAAGAGCTCTTGTACCCAGCTTGCATAGACCTGTGCTCCATGACACTCACTCGCAGCCTTTAGCAGAACACCACCTTGCTTGTTCTTGAGTCAGTGCATCTACAAAAAGCCCCTACAGGTGCTGTAGTAGCCTGGTCACTTATTTGTTCTCAGATCAAGCCACCATTCTCTGAGGTGGACCTCTTTGCTCCTAGCAGCAATATATTTTTTCATCTCCAGGAAACGGAGTATTCTTGTTTCAAGAGGAACTCTCCAAAGCTACTTCCTGCTCAAAAATACATTTTGATTTCTCCAGGGAAAAGTTCTCTCTAACTTGTTTTTAGTTCTCTCCCATCCTTGACCTTTATGTATCATTATTCCATGACCTTACCTTCATAACTCTTACTTCTTTCTTTGCTTTGCTAGAGAAGAGTACCTGCACTGCTTTCTCTTAAAACTTTCAGGCCAGCAAAATCATATTCTCTCCAAAATCAGTTAGAAGGGAACTCCCTACACCTCCACCCACTACTTTTTTAAGCCAGAGGATTTCTGCCACTGGCATTAATTTTTTTTCAAAGTAAGCTTCCCTACTATGGTGCTACCTCAGTATAGACTTCATTTTTCCCTAATCTGCAAGAGGTGCAAATGTAGTCTTCTATGTTCTGCTCTATTTCTTTTCTTTTGTCAACTGTTGTCTGTAGCTACTTACTTCACGCTTCCGTGAACTTTTTGGCTTTTTCATCCAGGCATTTATTTCTTGCTTTTGGCATATCTCTTCCTGTAATATCTCACGTACTTTCTGTAGCCTTGGCCTCATCTATTGAAATATCCCCATAGAAGAACTTGAGCTTCACTGGAAACCACAGCCACAGAATGCTGTTTCTTCTTTGAAAAACCTTCTGGTTTCTTCTCCAGTTCTGTTTCAAAACTTCTGAATATTACATGAATGTATTACAAGGCCTAGAGAGACCTCCAGATGCCCAGATTCACAGGCTAGCAGCATGACGCAGATACCTGTTCTGACAAAAGCGATGATCCAACATTGCTCTACCTCTCACCTACTCTTCATAGATTATATTTGCTGAAATCTATTCTACTGCTTATTTTTTTACCTCTGATTAAAGACTCTGTAAGCGGGGAATAAATTTACCAGGGTTTTTACCTGCAGCTTCTAGGAATGTCCTAAAATTCACAAGTATTCAGTATCTCAAAAAAAAATCAAGTAGATGTGGTAGTTTTCAAGATTCTTCTGCCTTGCAACATTCTCACCATTTGCAATTTTTATTGCTTATTTCTCATTCTCCAGTCTCCATACTGTGCCAGACTCCTGGTGGCCTGCAAACTCAACTCTAGCAGGCCTTTATCTTCCTGTGTTCATTAATCTGCACAGCAGATCAAATGGTTCAGTTATTTATTCCTGTGCTCTGTGTCCCCCTTTGGAGTGTTTGGCATTCATATGCAACTGTCCTTTAGAATGGGATGATGTAAACTTTTAAAAATAACTGAACAGAAATTCACAGCATTGCATTACCACATGTTAACTGGAGTGTGTATTTAGTTTGGGTTAGCAAATGCAACTTTGGAAGCAGCTATAACCCACTGAAATCTCAGTCTATGGCCATTTTTACTTTTTTTTTTATTTCTAGTCAGGACTGAAATTGTGCAATAACTATCTTGCACTTGGTTCCTCATCACTTATGCTTCGGGTTAGCATTAGAGGAAGAAAATTAAATGACAATGAAGAAAAGCAAGTGCAAATATTGCAGCTTCCAAAAGGGTCATTCTAATCTGGGTGAAATGTCAAAGAGGGTTTCATTATATCTGAGCCATTTCCTCTATTCCTATTCATTGTCAGCAGACTGAACTTGCCCCTATTATGTCAAAAATAAAGTACCAAAGTTGTATGTTTAGATTAAATATAAGAGAATGATAACCCATGAGCTCATGTCCTTGCCACAGATTCCTTGCTTGTCTACTCTAATGATGTGAATAAAGATCACTTCTTCTTCTGTGTTAGACATAGAATAGCCTTGCAAACAAGACACTTTATTTTAGGGGGAATGTCATGGTTAAATACAAGATAAATCCTTTAGACATTATTTCTGTGCATTTATATTGACACTACTCTTCCTTTCAATCACTTGACTAAAATGCACATTTCTTTCATAGCTGTGTTATGCTAGAAGCCCAGATGCGAAGAGCAAAAAGCCATGAGAATTAATTAGGATAAAGAAGATAAGATACCATAACATTTAAGAATACAATTGTAAATTTTTCTGCTCTTTCATAGTTTTTTTGTCGTACATCCAAGTTTGCCAAAAGTATCTTGTCAGTACAAATATAACAGATAAAATTAATTCCTAATAAATGCAAACCTTTTTTATGGACTGATAAGTGCAGAAGGGCAGATTTACTGCTGCTTATTAATGGTATTAGACAGTTGGGGTTAGTTAACATTGCTACACAGCAGATCAGCAATGAGCCTGCCAATGTAACACCATGCTAGCCCTCACTGTTAAAAAAAAAACGATATAGCCCATCCCCTTTCTCATCACTGCTTTTGCAGCTGCTGTTTTAAGCAACCTCTTTGCCCCTTTTAACATTTTAAATCCCAACAAGCTCAAGAGGTGAAATATGAAACTGGTACATATATTTTTCTTACATCTGGAATAAAAAGGAAGGGAATTGCTAGAGAAAAGGATTCTTTCCCTAACTTTTCATGTTACCTGCAAATGTGTAATCAGCAGTTCCTACCACATAGCAACAGCTGAGTGATGAATATGCTTTTAAGAATATAAACCAGACATGATTTCTGAAGGCTTCATGTCTTACATATTGCCTCCTGCTTCTCAGATGATTTGCTTCAAGAGCATGCTGGCCTGTTAAGCACCAGGAATAGTTATGGATTTGCACATTATTGCACAAGAGCAAGATTTGTAAGAGGAAGAATTATGACTTTACAAGGAGGAGTAATTCCATGTTTGCTATTAACAGATGGGTTAAACTCGCTCTTCAGAGAACCTACACACAGCAGTGTGGTTATGTCTGTGCCAGCTAGTGCTGGCCTGGAAAATGCATGATAGAGACTGTTCCTGTAGGAAATCTGGACACTGCCACCTTGTTTTGGTGTATGTGGGCTGTAGTGCAGGGAAGAGTGTTTAGATATGAGCAGGTTGTGCCATGACACTGTTCCTTGGGTCCCCGGCTAATCTTATTTGTGGATACAGACATATCTTACAGGTTCCAGGGAAGCCTTGAAGACAGGTTTATGTTAGACCTTGGAGTTGTCTTCTACACAAGGAATAATGACATGTAGTCAATCCACTTAATGCAAGCCACCTCAATGTAAGCATTTGAGCCACTTAATTTGGGCCACCTCAATTTTAAGCAGGTGGAGCTCTCAGAGTCAGAGCTGGATCTGCTTGTAATGCAGTGGAGATGAACAGCTGATGGGGAAGAGTCATCTGGCAAAACAAAAGAGCATTGCAGCCTGAATAGTAAGGGAACTGTTAGCTGTGGAACAGGGAAGGAAAGAAGCCTTTCCTTTCTTAAAGCTGGGTGGAGAGCTATCTGTGTAGCTTGACCAGTCTCTGCTTGCTGGACACAGAGTATATCTGGAGCCTTATGTATGTCTCAAAGAGTATGATGCAAATGGTACCTTCAACAATGATTAGGCAATAGTAGATGACTTCGGCTAAATGGTGCTCTGTTTTTCCTGATCTCCTTGTTTACCCACAAAAAGTATGCTGGAGGAAGTACTGTGCATGAGAGTAATTTCTGAGCTGAGCATCTGCATGATAGTTGCTAAACCTGAAGTACCTTTTATTAACATGAATGAAGTCATTTGTCTCTGAAGGTGATTAATTACATCTGGACATTAGAGCATAAGATTTCTCAGAGGATTTTTCTTCTGGATAATCTACTATTCTCCCTCCTTTGAGTCTGGTGAGAGTACAGTGATTAAATCAGGTTTCATTTTCAAGCTGGTAGACATTTAATAATAGATGAGATGAAACCGAGTTTTTTGATATTTAGCTGGAAGGTTTAAGAGAGGATAAATAAGTTAAAAAGAAAAGCTTTTTCTTCCATTTTTTGGTTGCATTTCTTGAGATTCCTCATCTTTCTCTGTGTCTTGTCACGTATATTTTACCTCCACTCAGGGGCAGATGATGTCATATTGCCTCTTCTTAATATCTGTTTCCTAAGCAACCAATTATCCATGTGTAATTTTAGTTACCAGTTAAGTCACCAGTAAATTTGAATCACTTTTTCTACACATTGGCCTGTTGCAAGTTCATAAAATTTCTATTTCTAAAATCACAGCCAAAGTGTAACACATAATTTGATTCAAATGAGTTAATATTCATGATCAAGAGGAAACATTTCCTTTATCTCTATTTTTGGCATAAGGAACTAGCCAAAAGCTCAGACCAAAACAAACTTTTTCTTGGCATTGATTCAGATAATTTGGACCCAATCTTACTCTTCTGCAAATCAATAATAGCAGTCCCACTGGGCTTCTGGAGAGACAGGAAAGGGTTCTTCATAATAAATATCTTTAGTGAATTCATTTTTCTTAAAGTTAAAACTGGTGGTAACACCAATGATATATTTTTTCTGGATAAAATAATTTTTAATAAATATGTCATAAATAAAGTACGCAGGATACTCTACATTATTGAAAAGACTTTGACAGTCTAACATTCTTTGCTCTTAAAAATAAAGGTAAATTTCTCTGAACAAAATGAAATTTTTTCTATGGAGCATCAATATAATTCAAGCTATTCAGAATACATAAAAATCTAAATATCATTGTAAAAAGTAAATTGCGTGGATTCAATGGCCTAGGCTGACTCTGTTGCATATGTACAAATAATGCTGAAGACAGATTTTGACCTGAAAACTTTAAATTATCATGCAAGTAGTTTGATAAATATGAGTTGTAATTTGTAATGGTTTAGTTCCAACTAATGTACAAATTTAACAGAGTCATTTGTATTTAGTTTTCCAGAACCTCTAGACCCAACAGGAAAAAATCAAATATGCAGAGTGAGATTTGGGCCATATGAATTCTGAAGAACCTATTTCTCCTATTGAGAAAAAAGGAAAGTCAGAGCAAAAATGCTCAAAATTTAGACTTTTTTTCATCATAAGTTATTAGAAAGCTAAGCAGTATGAAAGCATAAACTCATGCATTATTCTGCATCTGACAGCGTTTTAAAGTTGTTACAGTAGTCCCTGACATGGTTTGAGTAGGAATAGCTACCTATAAAATGCCAGAACATTTGAGAGTACACATGGGTATCCATCCCCAAGAGGTAACTATGAATGATGTCACCCTTCTCTGGAAGGTGAAAACGTTTATCAATAGAAACTCTAACTATGGCAGTTGACTTCAGAGCTGAGAAGCAGGCCCAGGCTTTTCTAGTAGGACATGTAGGTCCCACTGGTAAAGTTAAATGATTAGAATTTGTCTAAGGCAAATTATTTATGTCACCTTTTTTTCCTTTCCCTTTCCCTTTCCCTTTCCCTTTCCCTTTCCCTTTTCCTATCCATTTCCCTTTCCTTTTCTCTTTCCCTTTCTCTTTCTCTTTCACTTTCCCTTTCCCCTTCCCTTTCCCTGCGTTTCAGACAGGATGATTTGGGATTGATTTGTCCAAATTCTGTAGGGGAATTATATACTAGGAGTTTGCAATGCTTATTTTTTCATCCCTTTTTTGTCCTTTTGTGCTTGTTGTCAACTTAGATGCCCAGTTTGAAAACAAGAGACAGTCAACAACAGCAGAGTCAGGGTTTGAATTGCTTGTGTTGAAATGGGTTTGGCTTCCAGAACACTGGGCTGAAACTTGACTTGGTTCCAAGTGAAATATATTGTTGGCTTAGAGTTAGTCTCCACTGGAGATTTGTCAATAGAATAAATTCACATTAATATTTGTCTGTGTTGGCACAACAGGCAATAGGCTAGAAGTACAATGTAAAACAACAGGGCATCAAAGGCATACCTTTAAAAGGCTCTTCTTATAATGGTGGGCAAACACAATAAATTCCAGAGGTTTGGTCAGCCTCAGCAGAGTTCACAGTGGACACTGCAAGTTTCAGAAGATGAAATTATGTTACAAGATTTCCAAAACGTCCTGAGCTTGAGTGGATTGGGAAATGCAGGGCCACATTAGGGCTTTACAAGGCTTAGTACAAGATGGCACATTTGGTTCTACGTTTGGCTTGTTTCACAAATCAAGTCTTTTCTAATATCTTAATAAACTTTACTTCTCATTCCAGAAGGCTCCTACTCTTGCTGTTCCATCAAATATTTTTATTTTCTCTTTGAAAGAGGATAGGCTCATTCACTCTCACTCATCTGTAGCCATACATTGCATTTTTTATGGTCATTGATACCCCTAATTTTTTCCAGCATGAATCTATAGTTCTGGACATATCAACATGTTCTGATCACTGGCACAGTCATCTGCACACGCATGCGTATGTAATCCTTGTTTTACATCTGAGTCTGAAATGTCTTGGAAAGATGGGCGTCTGGCCAGATACGAGAAGCAATGGCCCCAAGTCGTAACAAGGGCCTCTTTTTCTGGGCCATGCACAAATAAGACACAAACAGAAGTCTATTCTCTAATTGATCAAAGGAAAATACTGAACCCCCAAATGGATATTCTTTTCAATGCTGAAAAAGTGACACCTAGAATATGGGATAAGCATTTTGCTTAAGGGTTTGCTGTCATCAGTTCACTTCAACTGTGTAGAGGCAGGAGGGAGGGAAAGATAATGGGAAGGAAATGCTGAATTGGTGCTTTTGCAATACTTGATACATCACCACTTTGGACTGTCTGAAAACATTAAAAAATATTATCCCAGTACAGTGCTGTTATTTATTAATTTAAAAAAATGGGTGAAAAAAAGCTGTGGGACATTTTTCACTTTTCCACTACAGTTTCTGTCATCACATATTTGTTGTTTACCTTGATTTATTACAGGTCTCTCTCTAAAAGGCTTTTTTTCAGGTATCCATCAGTGCTTGTGAATGACCCCAAATATGATAACCTTAGGCATACGTTGTAGGTTTTCACCTCAAGCCACTGATTCCCAAAGTACAATGACAGGAATTCAAGTTGGTAAGTAACAGGGCCTTTATTTCCCCAGAGATACAAATGTGGAAGTCAAGGGAAATACAATGACGTTGTTAATGTTGTATTTATAACTGTTAGTAGTCCCACCCTTGGCTTCATTGTCTGAAGTGCTACTGTTATTTTCATAAAAAGCGCAGCAGGCAATTTCTATTTTATACAAATGATTTATTTCTACACATCTGAGGAAAAAACATTTTTATTGGCTGCTTTTGAGCGATTAAAGGATCTTGTCATGATATTTTATGCTTAAAACCCCTTTGATTAGATAAGCTAGTTAATAATCAGATTGCCTTTTGAAGCTGAAAGATTCTAGGCATTAATTCTCATCTCACAAAAGATAATCTAACCATCACTTATGTGCTGCTAAATATTCTAAATATTTAAATATCTAAAGATGAAAAAAATTTGTGAAGGTGCTAGTGTCTTCAACAAAGCCACCATGGGAGTTTGCTTACTTTAGCATAACTGATTGCCAATCTCTCATTATCATTCCTGATGCTTTAACAAAATAACTTACTGTGCAAAAATGACAAAACACCATTAAACTCATCATTCCAAACACCAACTAAATTGAACTAAAACCATTTCCAAAATCAAACTAATCAGATCTGGTTAATTTAGGTTGGTTTTTTTTTTGTTGTTTTTTTTTTTTTTTAAATGGATACTAGGTGTTATTTGCTGCTGGATTAGGTATGTATCTGTCGGTATATTTTAAGAAAATAGCATTTTCATGTATTTTTGAAACAATGAAAGCTAAGAAGTATTTGAAAGACACTTCACACCATGAGGTTGTCATGAAACACAACTTCATTAAGTTCAAATGACCTTTAAGTAGTCACTTGGAAGTCTGTTAGTTTATCCAGGCTTCCCAAAGTTTGCCCATGTTTTCTGTGTGAAAACATGTCTTCAAGTACTTAAGTACTTCCTGAGTCTGAGGTGAATTCGACCTGGCAGAAACACCACAAATCTTTGTAACATGTGGTTTTAAATATCCAACCAAATTAACATCAAGTGAATTCATGGCAAATGATGTATTTCGGTTGCTAATCAACTGCTATTACTTAGGAAAGTAACAGAAAGGGGTTTGCTTTTAGGGTGCTTTGTAGACCAAGCAAGATATTTGCTTTACAAGCCTGCTGAAAATAGAGGAAATCTGATTCTATCTCAAAGGTCTCCTGTGAACCACAGTGAGAATAACTCACGTAGTATTCTGAAATTGGGCTGACCCCAGAACTGATGTGTGAATGAAGGCTTGGAAGATTGTTTTGAGGGGTATCAGAAGATGAGTACTTCAGAAATAAGTGGGAAGTTGAGAAAGTGTCTACAGTATTATAAATTGCACAGACAGAGACTTCAGCCATCCTCACAGATATCCAGGACTAAATACAGGAAGATCCTGTCGGACAGGCAGTTGAAGAAATACCTTAATAAAAGAGCTTCTTGAAAGATGTAGACCAAAAAGGATTACGTGCTATAGGGTGAAGAATTATTTGGCCTTCTTTTTTTTTCACCTGAAGAACTAATCAGTCCAGAAGGAAGGAGAATTTGGCTTTACAAGAGAATGAAGTTATTAAGGAGAAGAGGGAATCTGCAAGTGCTGCTGAGTCTGACACTGTAAGGTGAATCTCACTGCTACAGAGACCTGGAATGGCCACTTTTCAAGTATCGTTGCACAGATTACAAAGAAAATTACAAATTACAAAGAAAATAAATGTGGCAGGTATTTCACATTTGATGTGGGTTTTGTTCTGGATTAACATGCAGGAGTCCAAGTGATCTGTGTTCTGCTGTGCCTTCCCTCACTCGCAATTATCAGAAAAAACAAATGCAAATGACTAAATTTTAGCAGGATTATGCAGCAAAACATATGTTGCATAGGATGAGCTGAGCAGCTACAAAAATATGTAGCTTGGAATATATTTTCATGTTAAACGGTGGAATTTTGGGGAATTCCCTATTCTGTCCCAGCTTTTTTCCTACACTTGGTTCTTTATCATTATCCCTTTGAAAAATCTTCATTATTTTGAAGGCTTTTTTTTTTTCCAGCATTGGAGATCACACAGTTTCAGAATCAGAGAAAGGCTGAAGGGACCTCTGGAGGTCATTTGGTCCATTCCCCTGGTTAGCAGGACTCCCTAGACCTGCCTGTCCAGGATCATGTCCAGACAACAGTGGAGGCCCCACAACCTTCCTGAGCAACCTGTGCCAGTCACTGTCACAGTAAAAAAACTATTCTCTGATGTTCAGACAGAGCAGGTGAGAAGCAGGAAATAACCTGTATTTCATGCTTGCAATGATGAGAAGCAGTTAAGTAGAAACCTAAATAACATGAAGTAATCTTATTATCATAGAATTATAGAATCATAGAATAGTTAGGGTTGGAAAGGACCTTAAGATCACCTAGTTCCAACCCCCCTGCTGTGGGCAGGGACACCCCCCACTAAACCATACCACCCAAGGCTATGTCCAACCAGTCCTTGAACACCACCAGAGATGGAGCATT